>NW_023496898.1:0-234670 GCF_013340165.1 Drosophila suzukii
ATTTTTTACTACCTTTAAAATTATATATTTTAATGCAGATAACAACATAATCATTCCTCAAGCCCAAAAAGGTATGCCATATCGAAATCCGAGTTCATTTGACCAAGTTATTGGCCTTTAAAGATAGAAAGAAGGCCCATTTCAGTAACCATCGCAAAATTAAAATCAATGACACAAAAACGGTCATATTTCTTACTACTTTAAAGTTATAAAATTTAAAGCCGATAGCAACATAATCATTCCACAAGCCAATAAAGGTATGCCGTATCAAAATTCGAGTTCATTTGACCAAGTTATGGGCTTTTAAAGATGGAAAGAAGGCCCATTTCAGTAAACCTTCGCAAAACTTAAATCAATGACATAAAATCGGTCATATTTCTTACTACCTTTAAAGTTATATATATTACAGCAGATAACTACATAATCATTCCACAAGCCCATAAAGTGTGCCATATCGAAATCAGTGTTCATTTGACCAAGTTATGGGCTTTAAAGATGGAAAGATGGCCCATTTCAGTAAACCTTCGCAAAATAAAAATCAATGACATAAAAGCGGTGATATTTTTTATTACCTTTAAAGTTATATATCTTTATGCAGCCAACAACACAATCATTCCACAAGCCGATAAAGGTATGCAATGTCGAAATCCGAGTTCATTTCACCAAGTTATGGGCTTTTAAAAATGGAAAGAAGGCCCATTTCTGTAAACCTTCGCAAAACTAAAATCAATGACATAAAAGCGGTCATATTTCTTACTACCTTTAAAGCTATATACTTTAAAGCCGATAGCAACATAATCATTCCACAAGCCCATTAAGGTATGCCTTATCGAAGTCCGAGTTCATTTGACCAAGTTATTAGCTTTTCAAGATGGAAAGAAGGCCCATTTCAGTAAACCTTCGCAAAATTAAAATCAATGACACAAAAAACGGTCATATTTTTCACTACCTTTAAAGCTTTATATTTTAAAGCAGATAACAACATAATAATTCCACAAGCCCATAAAGGTATGGCATATCGAAATCCGAGTTCATTTGACCAAGTTATGGGCTTTTAAAAATAGAAAGAAGGCCCATTTCAGTAAACCTTCTCAAAATTAAACTCAATAACATAAAAACGGTGATATTTTTTATTACCTTTAAAGTTATATATCTTTATGCAGATAACAACATAATCATTCCTCAAGCCCAAAAAGGTCATATCGAAATCCGAGTTCATTTGATCAAGTTATTGGCTTTTAAAGATGGAAAGAAGGCCCATTTCAGTAAACCTTCGCAAAACTAAAATCAATGACATAAAAACGGTCATATTTCTTACTACCTTTAAAGTTATAAACTTTAAAGTAAACCTTCGCAAAACTTAAATCAATGACATAAAATCGGTCATATTTCTTACTACCTTTAAAGTTATATATATTACAGCAGATAACTACATAATCATTCCACAAGCCCATTAAGGTATGCCTTATCGAAATCCGAGATCATTTGACCAAGTTATGGGCTTTTAAAGATGGAAAGAAGGCCCATTTCAGTAAACCTTCGCAAAACTTAAATCAATGACATAAAATCGGTCATATTTCTTACTACCTTTTAAGTTATATATATTACAGCAGATAACTACATAATCATTCCACAAGCCCATAAAGGTGTGCCATATCGAAATCAGTGTTCATTTGACCAAGTTATGGGCTTTAAAGATGGAAAGATGGCCCATTTCAGTAAACCTTGCCAAAATTAAAATCAATGAAATAAAAACAGTCATGTTTTTACTACCTTTAAAGCTATATATTTTAATGCAGGTAACAACGTAATCATTCACAAGCCCATGAAGGTATGCCGTATAGAAATCCGAGTTCATTTGACCAAGTGACGGGCCTTTAAAAATGGAAAGAAGGCCCATTTCAGTAAACCTTCGCAAAATTAAAATCAATGACACAAAAACGGTCATATTTTTTACTACCTTTAAAGCTATATATTTTAATGCAAATAACAACGTAATCATTCCACAAGCCCATGAAGGTATGCCATATAGAAATCCGAGTTCATTTGACCAAGTGACGGGCCTTTAAAAATGGAAAGAAGGCCCATTTCAGTAAACATTCTCAAAATAAAACTCAATAACATAGAAACGGTCATATTTTTACTACCTTTAAAGTTATATATTTTAATGCAGATAACAACACAATCATTCCACAAGCCGATAAAGGTATGCAATATCGAAATCCGACTTCATTTCACAAAGTTATGGGCTTTTAAAAATGGAAAGAAGGCCCATTTCAGTAAACCTTCGCAAAATAAAAATCAATGACATAGAAACGGTCATATTTTTTACTACCTTTAAAGTTATATATTTTAATGCAGATAACAACATAATTACTCCAAAAGTCCATAAAGGTATGCCATATCGAAATCCGAGTTCATTTGACCAAGTTATGGGCTTTTAAAAATGGAAAGAAGGCTCATTTCAGTAAACCTTCGCAAAATAAAAATCAATGACATAGAAACGGTCATATTTTTTACTACCTTTAAAGTTATATATTTTAATGCAGATAACAACACAATAATTCCACAAGCCGATAAAGGTATGCAATATCGAAATCCGAGTTCATTTCACCAAGTTATGGGCTTTTAAAAATGGAAAGAAGGCCCATTTCAGTAAACCTTCGCAAAATAAAAATCAATGACATAAAAACGGTGATATTTTTTATTACCTTTAAAGTTATATATCTCTATGCAGATAACAACATAATCATTCCTCAAGCCCAAAAAGGTATGCCATATCGAAATCCGAGTTCATTTGACCAAGTTATGGGCTTTTAAATCAATGACATAAAAAAGGTCATATTTCTTACTACCTTTAAAGTTATATACTTTAAAGCCGATAGCAACATAATCATTCCACAAGCCCATTAAGGTATGCCTTATCGAAATCCGAGTTCTTTTGACCAAGTTATTAGCTTTTCAAGATGGAAAGAAGGCCCGTTTCAGTAAACCTTCGCAAAATAAAAATCAACGACAAGAAACGGTCAAATTTTTTACTACCTCTAAAGTTATATATTTTAGTGCAAATAACAACACAATCACTCCAAAAGTCCATAAAGGTATGCCATATCGAAATCCGAGTTCATTTGACCAAGTTATGGGCTTTTAAAAATGGAAAGAAGGCCCATTTCAGTAAACCTTCGCAAAACTAAAATCAATGACATAAAAACGGTCATATTTCTTACTACCTTTAAAGTTATAAACTTTAAAGCCGATAGCAACATAAACATTCCACAAGCCAATAAAGGTATGCCGTATCAAAATTCGAGTTCATTTGACCAAGTTATGGGCTTTTAAAGATGGAAAGAAGGCCCATTTCAGTAAACTTTCGCAAAACTTAAATCAATGACATAAAATTGGTCATATTTCTTACTACCTTTAAAGTAATATTATTACAGCAGATAACTACATAATCATTCCACAAGCCGTTAAGGTATGCCTTATCGAAATCCGAGATTATTTGCCCAAGTTATTGGCTTTTAAAAATGGAAAGAAGGCCCATTTCAGTAAACCTTCGCAAAATAAAAATCAATGACAAGAAACGATCATATTTTATACTACCTTTAAAGTTATATATTTTAATGCAGATAACAACATTATCACTCCACAAGTCCATAAAGGTATGCCATATCGAAATCCGAGTTCACTTGACCAAGTTATGGGCTTTTAAAAATAGAAAGAATGCTCATTTCAGTAAACCCTCTCAAAAAAAAACTCAATGACATACAAACGGTCATATTTTTTTACTACCTTTAAAGTTATATATTTTAATGCAGATAACAACACAATCATTCCAGAAGCCGATAAAGGTATGCAATATCGAAATCCGAGTTCATTTCACCAAGTTATGGGCCTTTAAAAATGGAAAGAAGGCCCATTTCAGTAAACCTTCGCAAAATTAAAATCAATGACACAAAAAACGGTCATATTTTTCACTACCTTTAAAGCTATATATTTTAAAGCAGATAACAACATAATAATTCCACAAGCCCATAAAGGTATGCCATATCGAAATCCGAGTTCATTTGACCAAGTTATGGGCTTTTAAAAAAGGAAAGAAGGCCCATTTCAGTAAACCTTCTCAAAATAAAACTCAATGACATAGAAACGGTCATATTTTTTGCTACCTTTAAAGTTATATATTTTAATGCAGATAACAACACAATCATTCCACAAGCCGATAAAGGTATGCAAAATCGAAATCCGAGTTCATTTCACCAAGTTGTGGGCTTTTAAAAATGGAAAGAAGGCCCATCTCAGTAAACCTTCGCAAAATAAAAATCAATGACATAGAAACGGTCATATTTTTTGCTACCTTTAAAGTTATATATTTTAATGCAGATAACAACACAATCATTCCACAAGCCGATAAAGGTATGCAAAATCGAAATCCGAGTTCATTTCACCAAGTTGTGGGCTTTTAAAAATGGAAAGAAGGCCCATTTCAGTAAACCTTCGCAAAATAAAAATCAATGACATAAAGACGGTGATATTTTTTGCTACCTTTAAGGTTATATATTTTAATGCAGATAACAACATAATCACTCCACAAGCCCATAACGGTATGCCATATCGAAATCCGAGTTCATTTGACCAAGTTATGGGCTTTTAAAAATGGAAAGAAGGCCCATTTCAGTAAACCTTCGCAAAATAAAAATCAATGACATAGAAACGGTCATATTTTTTGCTACCTTTAAAGTTATATATTTTAATGCAGATAACAACACAATCATTCCACAAGCCGATAAAGGTATGCAAAATCGAAATCCGAGTTCATTTCACCAAGTTGTGGGCTTTTAAAAATGGAAAGAAGGCCCATTTCAGTAAACCTTCGCAAAATAAAAATCAATGACATAGAAACGGTCATATTTTTTGCTACCTTTAAAGTTATATATTTTAATGCAGATAACAACACAATCATTCCACAAGCCGATAAAGGTATGCAAAATCGAAATCCGAGTTCATTTCACCAAGTTGTGGGCTTTTAAAAATGGAAAGAAGGCCCATTTCAGTAAACCTTCGCAAAATAAAAATCAATGACATAAAGACGGGGATATTTTTTGCTACCTTTAAAGTTATATATTTTAATGCAGATAACAACATAATCACTCCACAAGCCCATAACGGTATGCCATATCTGTCTGTCCGGATGAACGCTGAGATCTCGGAAACTATGAGGGCTAGGCTATTAAGATTTGGCGTAAAGATTCCTGAGCTTCTTACGCAGCGCAAGTTTGTTTCAATAGACTGCCACGCCCACTTTAACGCCCACAAACCGCCCGAAACTGTAACTCCTACAGTTTTTATGCTAGATAGAAAATTTTAACTGAAATGTATTGTTCTCATCAATACCTATCGATTGACCTAAAAAAAAGTTTGCCACGCCCATTTAAACGCCCACAAACCGCGAAAACCTGTGACGCCCACAATTTGCATACTAGATAAGAAATTTTAACTGAAATGTATTGGTGTCGTCAATACCTATCGATTGATCCAAAAATAAATTTGCCACGCCCACTCTAACGCCCATAACGCTTAAATCTGTCTACCGCCGGTAGGTGGCGCATTTTAATCTCGCTTTGCTGCTTGCATATCTCCATTTCCCTTTGAGTAACGGGTATCTGATAGTCGAGGTACTCGACTATAGCGTTCTTCCTTGTTATACCCGTTACTCGTAGAGTAAAAGGGTATACTAGATTCGTCGGAAAGTATGTAACAGGCAGAAGGAAGCGTTTCCGACCCCATAAAGTATATATATTCTTGATCAGGATCACTAGCCGAGTCGATTTAGCCATGTCCGTCTGTCCGTCTGTCCGTCTGTCCGTCTGTCCGTCTGTCCGTCTGACCGTCTGTCCGTCTGTCCGTCTGTCCGTCTGTCCGGATGAACGCTGAGATCTCGGAAACTATGGGAGCTAGGCTATTGAGATTTGGCGTGCAGATTCCTGAGCTTCCTACGCAGCGCAAGTTTGTTTCAGTAGACTGCCACGCCCACTCTAACGCCCACAAACCGCCCAAAACTGTGGCTTCTACAGTTTTCATGCTAGATAGAAAATTTTAACTGAAATGTAATGTTCTCATCAATACCTATCGATTGACCCAAAAAAAAGTTTGCCACGCCCACTTTAACGCCCACAAACCGCAAAACCCTGTGACGCCCACAATTTTCATGCTAGATAAAAATTTTTAACTGAAATGTATTGGTCTCGTCAATACCTATCGATTGATCCAAAAAAAAATTTGCCACGCCCACTCTAACGCCCATAACGCTTAAATCTGTATACCGCCGGTAGGTGGCGCATTCTAATCTCGCTTTGCTGCTTGCATATCTCCATTTAGCTGAGTAACGGGTATCTGCTAGTCGAGGTACTCGACTATAGCGTTCTCCCTTGTTTTTATTTTAAAGTTATATATTTTAATGCAGATAACAACATAATCACTCCACAAGCCCATTAAGGTGTGCCTTTTCGAAATCCGAGTTCATTTGACCAAGTTATGGGAATTTAAAGATTGAAAAAAGGCCCATTTCAGTAAAACTTCGCAAAACTAAAATCAATGACATAAAAACGGTCATATTTCTTACTACCTTTAAAGTTATATACTCTTAAGCCGATAACAACATAATCATTCCACAAGCCCATTAAGGCATGCCTTATCGAAATCCGAGTTCATTTGACCAAGTTATGGGCTTTTAAAGATTGAAAAAAGGCCCATTTCAGTAAACCTTCGCAAAACTAAAATCAATGACATAAAATCGGTCATATTTCTTACTTACCTTTAAAGTTATATATATTACAGCAGATAACTACATAAACATTCCACAAGCCCATAAAGGGCTTTGACCATGTTATGGGCTTTAAAGATGGAAAGAAGGCCCATTTCTGTAAGCCTTCGCAAAATAAAAATCAATGACATAAAAACGGTCATATTTTGTACTACCTTTAAAGTTATATATTTTAATGCAGATAATAACATAATCATTCCACAAGTTTTTTAAAGTTATATACTTTAAAGCTGATAACAATATAATCACTCCAAAAGCCCATTAAGGTATGCCTTATCGAAATCCGAGTTCATTTGACCAAGTTATGGGCTTTTAAAGATGAAAGAAGGCCCATTTCAGTAAAACTTCGCAAAACTAATATCAATGACATAAAAACGGTCATATTTCTTACTACCTTTAAAGTTATATATATTAAAGCAGACAACAACATAATAATTCCACAAGACCATAAAGGTATGCTATATCGAAATCCGAGTTCATTTGACCAAGTTATGGGCTTTTAAAAAGGAAAGAAGGCCCATTTCAGTAAACCTTCGCAAAATAATAATCAATGACATAGAAACGGTCAGATTTTTACTACCTTTAAAGTTATGTATTTTAATGCAGATAACAACATAATCACTCCACAAGTTCATAAAGGTATGCCATATCGAAGTCTGAGTTCATTTGACCAAGTTATGGGATTTTAAAGATGGAAAGAAGGCCCATTTCAGTAAACCTTCGAAAAAAAATCAATGACATAAAAACGATCATAGTTTTAACTACCTTTAAAGTTATATATCTTAATGCAGATAACAACATAATAATTCCACAAGCTCCTAAAGGTATTCCATATCAAAATCCGAGTTCATTTGACCAAGTTATGGGATTTTAAAGATGGAAAGAAGGCCCATTTCAGTAAACCATATAATAAAAAAATCAATGACATAAAACGGTCATATTTTGTACTACCTTGAAAGTTATATATCTTAATGCAAATAACAACATAATCATACCACAAGCCCATAAAGGTATGCCATATCGAAATCCGAATTCATTTGACCAAGATATGGGCTTTTAAAGATGGAATGAGTAAACCTTCGCAAAATTAAATCATTGACATAAAAACGGTTATATTTTGTACTACCTTTAAAGCTATATATTAGTACAAATAGAAAAAAATCATAGCACAAGCTCAAAAGGTATGCCATATTAATGTCCGAGATTATTTGACCAAGTTATGGGCTTTTAAAATGGAAAGAAGGCCCATTTCAGTAAGCCTTCGCAAAACTAAAATCAATGACATAAAAACGGTCATATTTTTTACTACCTTTAAAGTTATATATTTATGCAGATTAGAACAAAATCATTCCACAGGCCCAAAAGGTATGCCATATCGAAATCCGAGTTCATATGACCAAGTTATGGGCTTTTAAAATGGAAAGAAGGCCCATTTCAGTAAACATTCGCAAAATAAAATCTATGACATCGATTTAGCGTCGCTTGTGACCGGTGTGTTTATCTTGTGCTCTGTGATTTTTGTCAATTTGTCATTAATATCTGTGTTACTGGTGCCTTGATTTGTGTCTTAGTCCAACATAACCAGCCGTGCTTGTGTTTTAAATCGTCTAATCGTTTAATTGTCTATTTTATTGTAGCAATTTTAACAAAACCTAACTCTGTTTTTAACCTGTGCATTTTGTTATTGTAACTTCTGTAAGCTGCGGTGCATTTGTTTCAATAGCTTTTGTTGTTGTTTCCCATAATCTGTAATCTCTCTCTCTTGTAATCTCTCTCCCGTTTCTTGTCGTCGCAACTGTTGTCGTGTATATTTTGTTTGTGTTTCGCAAGCCACGCTCAGTCGACAGCCACTCTGTCGCGCTCTCTCGCTTTCGCAGTCTCTTCGCGCTCTTATACTTTTGTGTTTTTGTGTGTCTACATTTTTATTGTTTGATCCCAGTGTCAAATTAAGTGAGGTATTTATAATTCTTTTGATTCTTTGGTTTTATAAACAACTTTTTTTCTTAAATTTAAATACGTAAAAATGGCTCTTTTTTGTTCCAAGAAAGATTGTGAGTTTGGATCGTCACCTAATGATGTTTTTATTTACTGTCGTCTCTGCAATACAGTCATTCATCCAAAATGTACTGGACTTGTTGGCAGAGTAAAAGATTTTATTGATCTGCGTGTTGGTTTTTCGTGGACTTGTGCCTCTTGCGTTGAAATAGACCGTGATTTGGATGGCTATGTTGCGCTGACCAATGATCGTTTTATGAAACTTTTTGATAAGCTTATGAGCGTAGTTGCTGATTTTAAAGAGTTTAAGGCGGACCTTGATAATAAAAAAATGTCAGTAGGGTCACCTAAACGCAAAAAGACCGCTCTTTCAAAATCTGCTCCCGTAAAGGCATCAGTTCCAAATCCCAACTTAGCTCCAAATATTTGTACCCGATCGGTAACGGCAGCTATGTCGGCATCTACTGGGTCTGGGGACCTAAAGTTTCTCTGACAGCAGTACCCATAGGTACCAAAAGCTCTGAGGAGTCCCTGTTTCTGCTAGTCAGCCTAAGGGGTCAAACCCTATGCAGCTTTCTGTGCCTACTGGTGAAGTTAGCTCTATAGGAGTCCCTAGTCTTGATAATCAGACGAACGATGTTCAGATTGCTAATGGTGGAAGAAAGAGCCTCTCGGTTGTTCCATATAGGAAGCAATTATTTGTGTCTCGTTTAACACCTGAAACCACATCTGCAGATGTTTTGGAATTTATACAACAGGAATTCCCATCTCAAAACATCACAGTGGAGGAGTTTAAATTTCCATATGTTCGTATGATATCTTCATTTAAAATATCTGCTCCTCCGGAAGTATTTAATGTACTAAATTCTAAAAGTTTTGGCTTAATGATGAATTGGTCATTAAAGAATTTGTTCCAAACAGACGGAGAACTAATAATAGGCCTTCCACGACTGTACCTGCGCCAAAAAACTGAGCAGCTTATTTTTGGCCTATCAAAATGTTAGGGGACTCAATATGAAACTACCTAAGCTTTATGCTGACTCCTCTGCCTTTTCTGAAGACATTCTGGCCTTTACTGAGACTTGGCTGAAACCGGAGATATCAGACTCCGAAGTTCTGTCTAAAAATTTTAATACGTATAGAACTGATCGCTCTCCTCGTAGGGGGGTGGGGTGCTGGTTGCCGTTACCTCTACTTTATCATCGGAGAGAATATACTTTCTTAATCCCAATGACATAGAATTCGTTGGTGTTAAAGTTTCTTTGAAATCTTTTTCTATTTATGTAACTTGTTCTTATATTCCACCTGGATCCGACTTAACAATTTATGAGCAACATTTGTCTGCAATAAAAACTGTTTTATCTCATCTTTCCGAAAGGGATCTTTTAATTGTTTTGGGTGATTTCAATCTCCCTGACATTTCTTGGTCCCTTTCCACTGACTCACTTGTCTCTACCCCTTTATCTGACCATGACTTCGTTGACGGTCTGTTAGAATTATCATTACAGCAAGTTAGCTTTATACGTAATTCACTAAACAGACAATTAGATCTAGTATTTGTTTTAGATCCGTCTGAAGTCACTGTATCTAGAATTGACCCACTAGTTGTGCCTGAAGACCAGTATCATCCCACATTAGAACTTACAATTTGTCTTCCCAGCGTTGATACCCTCTCTCCTTCACTTTCTCCAAATAAATGTAGATGCTTTCGTAAATGTGACTTTAGTAAACTCAACAACTTGATTTCACAATATAACTGGACAAATTTATATAATTGCTTGGATATTGAAAGTGCTACGGAACTATTTTATAGTGTCCTAAACTCTTTTTTCAGTGAATGTGTTCCTGACAGTTTTCCTCCTAAGTTAGACAGGCCACCTTGGTTTACCAATCAGTTGCAAAGACTTAGAAACCTAAAAACAAACTTCTATAAAAAGTACAAAAAGTCGGGTAGGCCATCCGATTTTTCAAGATATGTGGTGGCTCGTACTAATTTTAATGTACTTAACAGTCATTGCTATTCCATGTATTTGAACCGATGTAAATTTGAATTTTCAAAGGATCCGAGGCAATTTTATAACTTTGTCAATGCTAAGCGAAAGTCTTCAGCATGCCATCATCCGTACGATTAAACTCTATTGAGGCATCTACGGATCCCGAAATTGCAGATTTATTTGCTGAATTCTTCCAATCTACTTATAGTTCTGTTTCATGGTCTAATTCTAGCTACCCTAATCACTTAAACAGGCAATTGTATTTTTTCTCCTGTAATCACCGAGAGTTCTCTCTTAAGGATTTAGAAACTATAACGCCAACCTATTCTCCGGGGCCAGATGGACTCCCTGGGTGTGTTCTTAAGTTTTGTGCCCGAACTATTTGTAAACCCATTCTTAAACTTTTTAATTTGTCTATCTCATCATCTGTTTTTCCTACTATCTGGAAAGATTCTTTTATTATTCCACTCCACAAAAAGGGTGCGAAGGTTAATGTTCAGAACTATAGAGGAATCTCCAAATTGTCTGCAATTCCTAAAACATTTGAACGCATTATTACCTCTCAGTTGCAACATTTGTGCTCCTCTTTAATATCGCCGTGTCAACATGGTTTTGTTAAGCGTAGATCGACCACCACTAACCTGCTCGAATTGACATCTTTTGTACTAGATGGATTTAACAAAAAATTGCAGACGGACGTTATATATACAGATTTTAGTAAAGCCTTTGACTCTGTTAACCACTCTCTTCTTTTATTCAAATTAGATCAGCTTGGGTTTCCGAATAATCTGTTAACTTGGATTTCAAGTTATTTGAATGGTAGATCTCAGAGGGTTTTATTCAAAAACGCTGTTTCCAAGATGATCAACGTGACATCTGGAGTGCCTCAGGGCAGTCATTTAGGCCCTTTGCTGTTTACTCTGTTATAAATGATCTTCCTTCTATCGTAATCACTCTCGTGTACTAATGTATGCTGATGATGTTAAGCTTTGTTTTTCATATAATAATATTGAATCTGGTTTGCTTGCAGTCAGACATAAATAGATTCCAGGAATGGTGTCAGTACAACCTTTTGAATTTAAACTATCTTAAATGCAACGGTTTGACTTTTTATAGGGGTACGCCAACGTTCATGAGTTACTCTCTTCAGAACATGTCCTTGGACCGAATATACTCAGTAAACGATTTAGGTGTTCTCCTAGATCCTAAACTTAAATTTGACTCCCACATAACCTCTACTGTAAATAAAGCTATGAGTGTTCTTGGGTTTATAAAGCGTTGGTCTAAAGAATTTGATGATCCATACACTACCAAATTATTATTTACCTCACTTGTCCGACCTAATTTAGAATACTGTTCTTCCGTTTGGAGTCCTAGTATCAAGTGCACATTGACCGTATAGAGTCCGTAAGAAACAATTTCTTCTTTTTGCCTTACGTGGTTTGAACTGGGATCAAAACGTCGGTTGCCTTCTTACTCGAGTAGATTGCTATTAATTAATTTGCCTACTCTAGTAAGCCGTAGAATTATGCTTGGTACTATTTTTATGAATAATCTTATCAGAGGCGATATTGATTCTGTAGATTTGGTAAGCCGCCTAAGTTTCAATGTTCCTGTTAGACTAATGCGAAACTACCATCCTATTAACTTGCCACGATGTTCATCTAATTTTAGTCAGCATGAGCCCTTTCGCGTTCTTTCTAATAATTATAACAACCTGTGTCATTTAATTTGTTCCTCAACTTCTATCCCTGTACTAAAAACTAAAATCTTAGCTCATTTGCTTTAATCTTGTTGATCTATGTTTTGTCCTGTCTTTATTTGTTCTATGTACCTTCCTCGCGAACCGTATTTGCCCGAAATAAAAATGGGCCCGCGCGTAACAAGCACGTGCTTGGTGTCGTTTGGGCCACTTGTTTGTACTGCTCTTAGTGCATATAAAAAAAACGGTCATATTTTGTACTATCTTTAAAGTTATATATTTTAATGCAGATAATAACATAATCATTCCACAAGTTATTTAAAGTTATATATTTTAATGCAGATAACAACATAATCACTCCACAAGCCCATTAAGGTGTGCCTTATCGAAAGCCGAGTTTATTTGACCAAGTGATGGGCTTTTAAAGATTGAAAGAAGGCCCATTTCAGTAAAACTTCGCAAAACTAAAATCAATGACATAAAAACGGTCATATTTCTTACTACCTTTAAAGTTATATACTCTTAAGCCGATAACAACATAATCATTCCACAAGCCCATGAAGGTATGCCATATCGAAATCCGAGTTCCTTTGACCAAGTTACGGGCTTTTAAAAATGGAAAGAAGGCCCATTTTAGTAAGCCTTCGCAAAATTAAAATCAATGACATAAAATCGGTCATATTTTGTTATATTTTTACTAGCTTTAAAGCTATTATTTTAATATATATATTAAAGCTATATATTTTAAAGCAGACAACAACATAATAATTCCACAAGACCATAAAGGTATGCCATATCGAAATCCGAGTTCATTTGACCAAGTTATGGGCTTTTAAAAAGGAAAGAAGGCCCTTTTTAGTAAACCTTCGCAATATTAAAATCAATGACATAAAATCGGTCATATTTTGTACTACCTTTAAAGTTATATATTTTAATACAAATTAGAATAAAATAATTCCACAAGCCCAAAAAAGGTATGCCGTATAAAAATCCAAATTCATTTGACCAAGTTATGGGCTTTTTAAAATGGAAAGAAGGCCTATTTCAGTAAACATTCGCAAAATTAAAATCAATGACATAAAATCGGTCATATATCTTACTACCTTTAAAGTTATAAGCTTTAAAGCCGATAGCAATATAATCATTCCACAAGCCCATTAAGGTATGCCTTATTGAAATCTGAGTTCATTTGACCAAGTTATGGGCTTTTAAAGATGGAAAGAAGGCCCATTTCAGTAAACCTTCGCAAAACTAAAATCAATGACATAAAAACGGTCAAATTTCTTACTTCCTTTAAAGTTATATATATTACAGAAGATAACAACATAATCATTCCACAAGCCCATGAAGGTATGCCATATCGAAATCCGAGTTCATTTCACCAAGTTATGGGCTTTAAAGATGGAAAGAAGGCCCATATCAGTAAACCTTCGCAAAACTAAAATCAATGACAGTTTTAGGTACTGTTTTTTATTACCTTTAAAGCTATATATTTTAATGCAGATAACAATATAATCATTCCACAAGCCCATGAAGGTATGCCATATCGAAATCCGAGTTCCTTTGACCAAGTTACGGGCTTTTAAAAATGGAAAGAAGGCCCATTTCAGTAAGCCTTCGCAAAATTAAAATCAATGACATAAAAACGGTCATATTTTTTACTACCTTTAAAGCTATATATTTTAAAGCAGATAACAACATAATCATTCCACAAGCCCATGAAGGTATGCCATATCGAAATCCGAGTTCATTTGACCAAGTTACGGGCTTTTAAAAATGGAAAGAAGGCCCATTTCAGTAAGCCTTCGCAAAACTAATATCAATGACATAAAAACGGTTATATTTTTTACTAGCTTTAAAGCTATATATTTTAAAGCAGACAACAACATAATAATTCCACAAGACCATAAAGGTATGCTATATCGAAATCCGAGTTCATTTGACCAAGTTATGGGCTTTTAAAAAGGAAAGAAGGCCCATTTCAGTAAACCTTCGCAAAATAAAAATCAATGACATAGAAACGGTCAAAGTTTTTATACCCGTTACTCGTAGAGTAAAAGGGTATACTAGATTCGTCGGAAAGTATGTAACAGGCAGAAGGAAGCGTTTCCGACCCCATAAAGTATATATATTCTTAATCAGGATCACTAGCCGAGTCGATCTAGCCATGTCCGTCTGTCCGTCTGTCCGGATGAACGCTGAGATCTCGGAAACTATGAGATTTGGCGTGCAGATTCCTGAGCTTCCTACGCAGCGCAAGTTTGTTTCAGTAGACTGCCACGCCCACTCTAACGCCCACAAACCGCCCAAAACTGTGGCTCCTACAGTTTTCATGCTAGATAGAAAATTTTAACTGAAATGTAATGTTCTCATCAATACCTATCGATTGACCCAAAAAAAAATTTGCCACGCCCACTTTAACGCCCACAAACCGCAAAACCCTGTGACGCCCACAATTTTCATGCTAGATAAAAATTTTAACTGAAATGTATTGGTCTCGTCAATACCTATCGATTGATCCAAAAAAAAATTTGCCACGCCCACTCTAACGCCCATAACGCTTAAATCTGTATACCGCCGGTAGGTGGCGCATTTTAATCTCGCTTTGCTGCTTGCATATCTCCATTTAGCTGAGTAACGGGTATCTGATAGTCGAGTTACTCGACTATAGCGTTCTCCCTTGTTACTACCTTTAAAGTTATGTATTTTAATGCAGATAACAACATAATCACTCCACAAGCCCATAAAGGTATGCCATATCGAAGTCTGAGTTCATTTGACCAAGTTATGGGCTTTTAAAAATGGAATGAAGGCCCATTTCAGTAAACCTTCGCAAAATTAAAAACAATGACATAAAAACGGTCATATTTTTTACTACCTTTAAAGTTATATATTTTAATGCAGATAACAACATAATCATTCCACAAGCCCATAAAGGTATGCCATATCGAAAGCCGAGTTCATTTGACCAAATTATTGGCTTTTAAAGATGGAAAGAAGGCCCATTTCAGTAAACCTTCGCAAAATTAAAATCAATGACATAAAAACGGCCATATTTTTTATTATTTTTTATTTTTATTTTAAAGTTATATATTTTAATGCAGATAACAACATAACCATTCCACAAGCCCATAATGGTATGCCACATCCAAGTTTTGGGCTTTTAAAGATGGAAAGAAGGCCCGTTTCAGTAAACCAACGAAAAAAAAAATCAATGACATAAAAACGATCATAGTTTTAACTACCTTTAAAGTTATATATCTTAATGCAGATGACAACATAATAATTCCACAAGCCTTTAAAGGTATTCCATATCGAAATCCGAGTTCATTTGACCAAGTTATGGGATTTTAAAGATGGAAAGAAGGCCCATTTCAGTAAACCATCGTAATAAAAAAATCAATGACATAAAAACGGTCATATTTTGTACTACCTTTAAAGTTATATATCTTAATGCAAATAACAACATAATCATTCCACAAGCTCAAAAAGGTATGCCATATTAATGTCCGAGTTTATTTGACCAAGTTATGGGCTTTTAAAAATGGAAAGAAGGCCCATTTCAGTAAACATTCGCAAAATAAAAATCAATGACATAAAAACGGTCATATTTTGTACTACCTTTAAAGTTATATATTTTAATGCAGATAATAACATAATCATTCCACAAGTTATTTAAAGTTATATATTTTAATGCAGATAACAACATAATCACTCCACAAGCCCATTAAAGCATGCCTTATCGAAATCTGAGTTCATTTGACAAAGTTATGGGCTTTTAAAAATGGAAAGAAGGCCCATTTCAGTAAACCTTCGCAAAACTAAAATCAATGACATAAAAACGGTCAATTTTCTTTCTTCCTTTAAAGTTATATATATTACAGAAGATAACTACATAATCATTCCACAAGCCCATAAAGGTGTGCCTTATCGAAATCCGAGTTCATTTGACCAAGTTATGGGAATTTAATGATTGAAAGAAGGCCCATTTCAGTAAAACTTCGCAAAACTAAAATCAATGACATAAAAACGGTCATATTTCTTACTACCTTTAAAGTTATATACTCTTAAGCCGATAACAACATAATCATTCCACAAGCCCATTAAGGCATGCCTTATCGAAATCCGAGTTCATTTGACCAAGTTATGGGCTTTTAAAGATTGAAAGAAGGCCCATTTCAGTAAAACTTCGCAAAACTAAAATCAATGACATAAAAACGGTCATATTTCTTACTACCTTTAAAGTTATATACTCTTAAGCCGATAACAACATAATCATTCCACAAGCCCATAAAGGTATGCCATATCGAGATCCGAGTTCATTTGACCAAGTAATGGGCTTTTAAAAATGGAATGAAGGCCCATTTCAGTAAACATTCGCAAAATAAAAATCAATAACATAAAAACGGTCATATTTTATACTACCTTTAAAGTTATATATTATATTGCAGATAATAACATAATCATTCCACAAGTTATTTAAAGTTATATATTTTAATGCAGATGACAACATAATCACTCCACAAGCCCATTAAGGTGTGCCTTATCGAAATCCGAGTTCATTTGACCAAGTTATGGGCTTTTAAAGATGGAAAGAAGGCCCATTTCAGTAAACCGTCGCAAAACTAAAAACAATGACATAAAAACGGTCATATTTCCTACTACCTTTAAAGTTATATATATTAAAGCAGATAACTACATAATCATTCCACAAGCCCATAGAGGTGTGCCATATCGAAATCAGTGTTCATGTGACCAAGTTATGGGCTTTAAAGATGGAAAGAGGGCCCATTTCAGTAAACCTTCGCAAAATTAAAATCAACGACAGTTTTTATGTCATGTTTTTTACTGCCTTTAAAGCTATATATTTAAATGCAGATAAATAAGGCCCATTTCAGTAAACCTTCGCAAAATAAAAATCAATGACATAAAAACGGTCATATTTTTTACTACCTTTAAAGTTATATATTTTAATGCAGATAATAACATAATCATTCCACAAGTTATTTAAAGTTATATACTTTAAAGCTGATAATAACATAATCACTCCACAAGCCCATAAAGGTATGCCTTATCGAAATCCGAGTTAATTTGACCAAGTTATGGGCTTTTAAAAATGGAATGAAGGACCATTTCAGTAACGTTCGCAAAATAAAAATCAATGACGTAGGTTAGGTTAGGTTAGGTAGGAGTGGTTGTAGACTAAATATTAGTCCCCTCACTTAGGCCACAATGGGCCCCTTGTGATACCACATGATCTCTTTCGCGAAGTATTCTGTTTTTCTCAAGAAACATAGTAGTTTTTGAATGCTTACGTCCTGAATGGCCGCAAGGTTCGGAAGTGTGTAGCTACCTAGGATTTGAAAGCGCTTTAGGTTATGCGCTGGGCAGAAGCATAGGAGGTGTTCGATGCTCTCCTCTTCGTCTATCTGTTTGCAGCTGCGGCAGAAGTCGTGGTTACTTAGACCCAGCCTTATCACATGAGTCCCTATAAGACAGTGGCCCGTGAGGGCATTTAGGAGAGTGGAGATGTTCTCCCTGCTACATTGTAGGAGAGTTTTTGTTCTTTTCGTGTTGTAGTTTGGCCATGTGAGTCTAGAATTGTGGCATGTTGAGATTGAGTTCCAACGGTTGTTGGAAAGAGTATACAATCTCTGCCTGAGATGGAGCTTGCAGGTAGCCATGGGCATCCCTACCGTGTCCTTATCGCGAAGGATATCGGCGGTTGTCACCTGTCTTGCTAGCTCGTCTGCTATGCAGTTGCCCTCAATGTTGCGGTGTCCAGGCACCCTGATGAGGTTGATACTCAGATGAGTGGCCATCTCGTTAAGAGATTTGCGGCATTCAGAGATTGTTTTTGAGCTCGTTGTGTAGGAGTCGAGGGCCCTGAGGGCAGCTTGACTATCCGAGAAGATGAAGATATCTATGTCTTGATATACAGACGTGTTCAGGTGGGTAGAGGCTTCCTGAATTGCAATCACTTCCGCTTGGAAAACACTACAGTGGTCTGGTAGGCGGAATGAGACTTTTAAGTCTAGTTCGGGGGAAAAGACTCCCCCACCTGTTTGGGAGTTAAGCTTGGAGCCGTCAGTGTATATGTTGACGGCGTTTACGAATTGATGTGGGAGGTTGTCACAGTCTGAACGGGTGGGTATATAAATTTTGTATCTTCTTTCGAAGTCGACTATGGGTGGGACGTAGTCTGTATAACGTGGTAGGGGTGAATGCTTTGATAGGATATTGGAGTGACCCGTGGAGCCTGTTGTCCATGCCGCTGCTTCACGGAGCCTCAGCGCTGTGGCAGATGCCCAGCTTTTGGCAAGTAGGTCCAGGGGATGGAGATCGAGAATTGTATTTAGTGCCTCAGTGGCGGTAGTGCGCAGCGCCCCACTGATGCAGAGCTCTGCGCTTCTTTGGATCTTGTGAAGGATCCGGAGGTTACAGTTTTTATCTAGAGAAGGCCACTAAACGATGTTTCCGTAGAGTAGAATGGGCCTGACTATTGCAGTATATAGCCAGTGAACTATCATGGGGAGAAACCCCACTTCCTCCCTATGGCTTTTTTACAAGCGAAGAGGGCTATGGCCGCTTTGCGTGTGCGATCTAGGATGTTATCAGTCCAGAGGAGCTTTTTGTCAAGAATGACACCTAGGTACTTTGCTTGGTTGCTAAAGGTTAGGCGCGTTTGGTGTAGTTTTGGGGGAACTAGAATTGGTACCTTGTACTTCCTTGTAAAGAGAACTAGTTCGGTTTTTTCCGGGTTAACTCCTAGTCCACAGCCAGCTGTCCACCGGGAGAGGGTGGATAGGGATGTCTCCATTAGATTGCAAAGGGTTTGCGGGAATTTACCCTGCAGTAGGATAACCACGTCATCCGCGTAGGCTACCACTTTTGTGCCCGTCTCTTCTAGAAGTGAAAGCAGTTTGTTGACCACTTAAACCTATAGAAGAGGTGACGTTCCTGGTCGAGTGGGCCGGTCCCATAGTGGAGTGCACTACCCTGCTGGTTAGCATGGTGTGTATGAGTCCCACTATGGGACGCTCAATGCCCAGTTCAGTCAGAGCACAAGTAATCGCGGTATCGGTTGACCTACCCTTACGGTACGCATGCTGTGCGTCAGAGAGTAGGCTATGGTCGATGGTTAGTCTGATATGGGTGTCGATTAGCCTTTCCAGGGTCTTCAACAAGAAGGAAGAGAGACTGATCGGGCGGAAGTCCTTTGGGTTGGTGTGGGAGGGCTTGCCGGCTTTCGGTATAAAAATTACCTTAACGTCCAGCCACTTTGTTGGAATATGGTTTAGAGCAAGGCAGCCGTGGAAGCTGGCTGTCAGCCAGGGAAGGGACATATCTAGTGTCCGTTGTAACTGGGCCGGGAAGAACCCATCTGGGCCAGGTGATTTGAAGGGCTTGAAAGAGTTGACAGCCCACTGAATGCGGCCAGGGTTTGAAATGTTGTCAATACTCTGGTCGTCTAAATTCTCCTCTATGTGGAGGTCCTCCACTACATGGGTGTTCTTAGGGAAGTGGGTGTCTAACAGTAGTTCAAGGGTTTCTTGACTGTTTTCCGTCCAGCTGTCAGCATTGGTTTTAAGATAGCCAATGGTCGCTGGAGCTTTAGCTAGAATTTTTCTGAGTCTGGATGCCTCCGCAGTAGATTCTATACTACTGCAGAAGTTAGCCCAGGCTCTTCGTTTTGATATTCTAATTTCCTTTTTGTATCTAGGCCTATACAGCCTATAAGCCTATTTTGTATGGTATAAATTCCAGGAGGATTCGCTATTGTTGTATTTAGCTTTATTGAAGTAAGTTCTACACTCTCTTTTAAGGTTTGCTAGGGTTGGGTTCCACCATGGGGGTTTGTGCTTTGTTTTGACTGTTCTACTTGGGCAAGCCCTTTTTAAGGCCTCACCGCAGATATCAGTAAAAGTGTTAACTAGGCTATCTAATTCTTGACGGTTGCGTATGTGTGTCGGAGGAGCGAGTAGGTTCCTGTTGAGGAGATTTTTATAGTATCACCAGTTGGTTAATCTTAGATTAGTTATGTTCTCGGCGGGAGGATAGTCTAGACTTATTGTAAATTCGATGTATCGGTGATCCGAGAATGAGTGTTCGATCCCCACCTTCCACGCGTCTAGCTGGTTAAGTAAGGGATCAGATATTAGAGTAATGTCTAGTACTTCCCTCCTATTTCTAGTGATGAAAGTTGGGTCATTACCTTTGTTGCAGATGAATAGATTTGATTGAAGGAGATAGTCGTAGAGTAACTCACCCCTTTCGTTGGTGTTTGTCCCCATTGTGTGTGGTGTGAGTTAGCGTCCCCACCCAGGATGAGTTCCTTAGATGAGTGAGTGCGTAAGAGTTCTTGTGTAGTGGTGTTTGGTAGTGGCCCTTCGTAGTCGTGAGCCAGATAGAATGATGCTATGGTGTGATGGGTGTGTTCGTTTAGCTCCAGTCTGACCGTGGTAAGGTCGCCTTCGCTAAACTGTGGAATAAGAAATGTATTAAAGTGTGACTTTGTAAGAATGCAGGTTTTGGTTTTACCCTTGTCCTTGGTGTAAAAAAACTTGTATAGGGGGGTTGATAAGCCACAGATGTTGTTACCAACAATCCATGGCTCTTGAATGAGGACTACGTCTATGTTGCCTGTTGCCAGGCGGGTGAAGAGGGCAGCGGATGCTGCCCTGCTGTGGTGCAGGTTAATTTGCAGAAACTGCACCATCTTTGGGACTGGGTTCGGGCTGGGTACCCACCGCTTCCTCCGCTATGTCCTGGAGAACAGAGCGCCCTGGTCGGGTTGTGTCCTGGGTGCACAGCTGCTTCAGGCTCTCTGTCAGCTCCGAGTCGGTTGACACGTAGCCGGTGAGGGTGGCCTCTTCATGATCTAGTTCGTCGTCGCTCGGGGGTTCGTACGAAGCACAGGCAGCCAGGTTGTCTGCCGCTAACTTATCGGTGTCGTATATTCGTAGCTGCACCTCATCGAACCCGTAGTTCACCCGGTGTTGTTGGGCTGCGAGGGGTTCCAAGCAGGCCTGGTTCAGGAGGATAACCACGTTCATGGTGACGCGCTCGGTTTTCTCCACCTTGACCACCTTCCAACCGTCTGTTGGAAGTTTTGGGTTGAACCTGGTCAGCAGGGTGAGTATAGCCTCTGGTTTCGATGGTTCTGACGGCAGCCACACCCTCGCTCTCGGTCGAGACGGGATGTCTGCAGCCTCACAAACTGCCAGCTTGGCCCCGGGGTAGACCTCGCCGACCTTGTTAATTGCAGCCTTGTAGAGTGCTGCCGATCTCTCGTCCTCGCAGGCGATCAACTTTACATTGCCCTGGTACCGCCCTGCATCTGTGCAATCGGGTGGCGGGCCTGGGTTTTCGTTCAGCACTTTCAAGGCCACTGACGCAAGGGCCCGTCTAACCAGACCCCATTGGTTTCTTGGGATCCTACCGCCTTCATCGCTCTGGTCGATGACACCAATGATCTTCCGATCCTTTACCACTTCCGCAAAGGATCTCGACCATGTGCCGCGGTTGGTTATATTAGCCTTCTTGCTCGCTGGTTGAGCTGACTCCATCGACCTCTCTCGCTTGTTGCTGTTGCTGGTAGTCATAGCGATGTCGAAGTCTGGGATAACTGCCTTTGCCCAGGCAATGTCCTCTTGGATTTTCAGGTAATCCAATTTTGACGTCTGATCCTCACGTATCGGATTGGTGGCCAGCCGTTTGAGGATCCCAAAAGCCTTCTTTCGTTCAAGAGGTCCTGCCTGGTTAGGTGGTATCCTCTTAAACTCCTTTGCCCTGGTACTCACCACGAGACCGGCTTTGGCGCTCCCCTCAGGTTGGAGTGGCTGGTTAGCCACACCTACGCTGGTGGGAGGCTTGGGCTTGTCGCTATGGCGAGTTGGGCTTAGCCGGCTGCGTTGTTCGCTGGCCTTGGCAGGGGTAGACGTCACTTGGACTGGGGTAGTCAGAGCCGTGATCTTGCTCTTTCTATCGTCGTTGGTTACGACTTCCGACTTTATAAGAGTGTCGGGCTCTTGTCTTGTGCAGTCTTTTAGTTTTGTACTTGTTAAATTCTCCATGTTAATTCCCACGAGCTGCGGAGAAAGGACAGGCAGAGATTCGCCGAACCCGGGTAAGGCTGAATTAGAACAGGCGGTCGCCACTTGCCTGAGCTCACCGTTTGAGACTGAGTTATTTGATGACTCGGGCTCCCAGCCAGATTGACTCTCGGCACGGTACGAGTGACACCTTAGTCCAGCCCGGGGTGAGATGAGTTGTGTGGGTAGGGAAGAGGTAGGTACAGAGCGTGTGGGTAGCGGTGTGTGTGAGCTATTTGTCGGAGGCGGCAGCACAAGCGCGACGTCGGTACTGCTACGGCGCAGATACCCGCTGACTGTCCGGGGCTACTTATTTGCGCTTCGTGTTGGGGGCCTTGCGGTAGCCGGGCCGTGTCCAACTTTCGCGCTTATTCGTAGCTACCCTGGAGAACCAGGGCGCTCGCTATCCGCAAAAAAATCCGAGTTCATTTGACCAAGTTACGGGCTTTTAAAAATGGAAAGAAGGCGCATTTCAGTATACCTTCGCAATGTTAAAATCAATGACATAAAATCGGTCATATTTTGCACTACCTTTAAAGTTATATATTTTAACACAGATTGGAACAAAATAATTCCACAAGCCCAAAAAGGTATGTCATATCAAAATCCGAATTCATTTGACCAAGTTATGGGCTTTTTAAAATGGAAAGAAGGCCCATTTCAGTAAGCCTTCGCAAAAATTTAAATTAATGACATAAAAACGATTATATTTCTTAGTACCTTTAAAGTTATATATTTTAATGCAGATAACAACATAATCATTCCACAAGCCCATAAAGGTATGCCTTATCGAAATCCGAGTTTCATTGATGGAAAGAAGGCCCATTTCAGTAAGCCTTCCCAAATTTAAAATCAATGACATAAAAACGGTCATGTTTTTACTACCTTTAAAGTTATATATTTTAATTCAGATCACAACATAATCATTCCATAAACACATAAAGGTATGCCATATCGAAATCCGAGTCCTTTTTACCAAGTTATGGGCTTTTAAAGATGGAAAGAAGTCCCAATTCAGTAAACCTTCACAAAATTAAAATCAATGACATACAAACGGTCATATTTTTTATTTGCTTTAAAGTTATATATTTTAATGCAGATAACAACATAATCATTCCACAAGTTATTTAAAGTTATATGTTTTAATGCAAATAACAATATAATCATTCTACAAGCCCATAAAGGTGTGCCGTATCATAGTCCGAGTCCTTTTGACCAAGTTATGGTCTCTTAAAGATGAAAAGAAGGCCCATTTCTGTAAACCCTCGCAAAATAAAAATCAATGACATAAAAACGGTCATATTTTTTACTACCTTTAAAGTTATATATCTTAATGCAGATAACAACATATTCATTCTACAAGCCCAAAAAGGTATGCCATTTCAAAATCCGAGTTCACTTGACCAAGTTATAGGCTTTTAAAAATGGAGAGAAGGCCCATTTCAGTAAGCCTTAGCAAAATTAAAATCAATGACATAAAAACGGTCATATTTTTTACTACCTTTAAAGTTATATATTTTAATGCAGATAACAACATAATCATTCCACAAGCCTATAAAGTTATGCGATATCGAAATCCGAGTTCATTTGACCAAGTTATGGGCTTTTAAAGATGAAAAGAAGGCCCGTTTCAGTAAACCTTCGCAAAATTAAAATCAATGACATAAAAACGGTAATATTTTGTACCACCTTTAAAGCTATATATTTTAATACAGATTAGAAAAGAATCATACCACAAGCCCAAAAAGTTATGCCATATCAAAGTCCGAGTTCATTTGACCAAGTTATGGGCTTTTAAAAATGGAAAGAAGGCCCATAAAAGATAAAATCAATGACATAAAAACGGTCATATTAAAGTTATATATTTTTATACAGATTAAAACAAAAACATTCCACAAGCCCAAAAAGGTATGCCATATCGAAATCCGAGTTCATATGACCAAGTTATGGGCTTTTAAAAATGGAAAGAAGGCCTATTTCAGTAAACCTTCATAAAATTAAAATCAATGACATAAAACAGGGTCACATTTTTTACTACCTTTAAAGCTAAATATTTTAATGCAGATAACAACATAATCATTCCACAAGCCAATAAAGGTATGCCAGATCGAAAGCCGAGTTCATTTGACCAAGTTATGGGCTTTTTAAGGTGGAAAGAAGGCCCATTTCTGTAAACCCTCGCAAAATTAAAATCAATGATGTAAAGACGGTCATATTTCTTAATACCTTTAAAGTTATATATTTTTATGCAGATAACAACATAATCATTCCACAAGCCCATAAAGGTATGCCATATCGAAATCCGAATTCATTTGACCAAGTTATGGGCTTTTAAAGATGGAAAGAAGGACCATTTCAGTAAACCTTCGCAAAACTAAAAGCAATGACATAGAAACGGAAATATTTTTTACTACCTTTAAAGTTATATATTTTAGTGCAGATAATAACATAATCACTCCACAAACCCATTAAGGTGTGCCTTATCGAAATCCGAGATCATTTGACCAAGTTATGGGCTTTTAAAGATGGAAAGAAGGCCCATTTCAGTAAACCTTCGCAAAACTAAAAGCAATGACATAGAAACGGAAATATTTTTTACTACCTTTAAAGTTATATATATTACAGCAGATAACTACATAATCATTCCACAAGCCCATAAAGGTGTGCCATATCGAAATCAGTGTTCATTTGACCAAGTTATGGGCCTTAAAGATGGAAAGAAGGCCCGTTTCAGTAAACCTTCGCAAAATTAAAATCAATGACAGTTTTTA
The DNA here is from genome assembly GCF_013340165.1 of Drosophila suzukii. Classification (NCBI taxonomy): domain Eukaryota; kingdom Metazoa; phylum Arthropoda; class Insecta; order Diptera; family Drosophilidae; genus Drosophila; species Drosophila suzukii. The sequence goes on from NW_023496898.1 coordinate 25,380, forward strand.
TGTCATGTTTTTTACTACCTTTAAAGCTATATATTTTAATGCAGATGACAACATAGTCATTCCACAAGCCCATGAAGGTATGCCATATAGAAATCCGAGTTCATTTGACCAAGTTACGGGCTTTTAAAAATGGAAGGAAGGCCCATTTCAGTAAACCTTTGCTAAATTAAAATCAATGACATAAAAACGGTCATATTTTTTACTACCTTTAAAGTTATATATTTTAGTGCAGATAATAACATAATCACTCCACAAACCCATTAAGGTGTGCCTTATCGAAATCCGAGTTCATTTGACCAAGTTATGGGCTTTTAAAGATGGAAAGAAGGCCCATTTCAGTAAACCTTCGCAAAACTAAAAGCAATGACATAGAAACGGAAATATTTTTTACTACCTTTAAAGTTATATATTTTAGTGCAGATAATAACATAATCACTCCATAAACCCATTAAGGTGTGCCTTATCGAAATCCGAGTTCATTTGACCAAGTTATAGGCTTTTAAAGATGGAAAGAAGGCCCATTTCAGTAAACCTTCGCAAAACTAAAATCAATGACATAAAATTGGTCAAATTTCTTACTACCTCTAAAGTTATATATATTACAGCAGATAACTACATAATCATTCCACAAGCCCATAAAGGTGTGCCATATCGAAATCAGTGTTCATTTGACCAAGTTATGGGCTTTAAAGATGGAAAGATGGCCCATTTCAGTTAACCTTCCCAAAATTAAAATCAATGACATAAAAACGGTCATGTTTTTACTTCTTTTAAAGCTATATATTTTAAAGCAGATAACAACATAAAAATTCCACAAGCCCATAAAGGTATGCCATATCGAATTCCGAGTTCATTTGACCAAGTTATGGGCTTTTAAATATGGAAAGAAGAACCATTTCAGTAAACCTTCGCAAAATTAAAATCAATGACATAGAAACGGTCATATTTTTTACTACCTTTAAAGTTATATATTTTAGTGCAGATAATAACATAATCACTCCACAAACCCATTAAGGTGTGCCTTATCGAAATCCGAGATCATTTGACCAAGTTATGGGCTTTGAAAGATGGAAAGAAGGCCCATTTCAGTAAACCTTCGAAAAACTAAAATCAATTACATAAAATTGGTAAATTTCTTACTACCTTTAAAGTTATATATATTACAGCAGATAACTACATAATCATTCCACAAGCCCATAAAGGTGTGCCATATCGAAATCAGTGTTCATTTAACCAAGTTATGGGCTTTAAAGATGGAAAGATGGCCCATTTCAGTAAACCTTCCCAAAATTAAAATCAATGACATAAAAACGGTCATGTTTTTACTTCTTTTAAAGCTATATATTTTAAAGCAGATAACAACATAAAAATTCCACAAGCCCATAAAGGTATGCCATATCGAATTCCGAGTTCATTTGACCAAGTTATGGGCTTTTAAAAATGGAAAGAAGGCCCATTTCAGTAAGCCTTCGCAAAATAAAAATCAATGACATAGAAACGGTCATATTTTTTACTACCTTTAAAAATATATATTTTAATGCAGATAACAACATAATCATTCCACAAGCCCATAAAGGTATGCCATATCGAAATCCGAGTTCAGTTGATCAAGTTATAAACTTTTAAAAATGGAAGGAAGGCCCATTTCAGTAAACCTTTGCAAAGTAAAAATCAATGACATATCGAAATCCCGTTCATTGGACCAAATTATGGGCTTTTAAAGATGGAAAGAAGGACCATTTCAGTAAACCTTCGGAAAATTAAAATCAATGACATAAAACAGGTAATATTTTGTTCTACCTTTAAAGTTATATATTTTAATACAGATAAGAACACAATAATTCCACAAGTCCAAAAAGGTATGCCATATAAAAATTCGAGTTCATTTGACCAAGTTATGTGCTTTTAAAGTTGGAAAGATGGCCCATTTCAGTAAACCTTCGCAAAACTAAAAGCAATGACATAGAAACGGTTATATTTTTTACTACCTTTAAAGTTATATATTTTAATGCAGATAATAACATAATCACTCCACAAGCCCATAAAGGTATGCCTTATCGAAATCCGAGTTCATTTGACCAAGTTATGGGCTTTTAAAGATGGAAAGAAGGCCCATTTCAGTAAACCTTCGCAAAATTAAAATCAATGACATAAAAACGGTCATATTTTTTACTACCTTTACAGCTATATATTTTAAAGAAGATAACAACATAATCAATCCACAAGCCCATAAAGGTATGCTTTATCGAAATCCGAGTTCATTTGACCAAGTTATGGGCTTTTTAAGGTGGAAAGAAGGCCCATTTCTGTAAACGCTCGCAAAATTAAAATCAATGATATAAAAACGGTCATATTTCTTACCACCTTTAAAGTTATATATCTTAATGCAGATAACAACATAATCATTCAACATGCCCAAAATGGTATGCCATGTCAAGATCCGAGTTCATTTGACCAATTTATGGGCTTTTAAAAATGAAAAGAAGGCCCATTTCAGTAAACCTTTGCAAAATTAAAATCAATGACATAAAAACGGTAATATTTTGTACTACCTTTAAAGCTATATATTTTAATACACATTAGAACAAAATCATTCCACAAGCCCAAAAAGGTATGAAATATCGAAATCCGAGTTCATTTGACCAAGTTATGGGCTTTTAAAAATGGAAAGAAGGCCCATTTCAGTAAACCTTCGCAAAATTAAAATCAATGATATAAAAACGGTCATATTTCTTTCTACCTTTAAAGTTATATATTTTATTGCAGATAACAACATAATCATTCCACAAGCCCATAAAGGTGTGCCATATCGAAATCAGTGTTCATTTGACCAAGTTATGGGCTTTAAAGATGGAAAGATGGCCCATTTCAGTAAACCTTCCCAAAATTAAAATCAATGACATAAAAACGGTCATGTTTTTACTTCTTTTAAAGCTATATATTTTAAAGCAGATAACAACATAATCATTCCACAAGCCCATAAAGGTATGCCATATCGAATTCCGAGTTCATTTGACCAAGTTATGGGCTTTTAAATATGGAAAGAAGAACCATTTCAGTAAACCTTCGCAAAATTAAAATCAATGACATAGAAACGGTCATATTTTTTACTACCTTTAAAGTTATATATTTTAGTGCAGATAATAACATAATCACTCCACAAACCCATTAAGGTGTGCCTTATCGAAATCCGAGTTCATTTGACCAAGTTATGGGCTTTTAAAGATGGAAAGAAGGCCCATTTCAGTAAACCTTCGCAAAACTAAAATCAATGACATAAAATTGGTCAAATTTCTTACTACCTTTAAAGTTATATATATTACAGCAGATAACTACATAATCATTCCACAAGCCCATAAAGGTGTGCCATATCGAAATCAGTGTTCATTTGACCAAGTTATGGGCTTTAAAGATGGAAAGATGGCCCATTTCAGTAAACCTTCCCAAAATTAAAATCAATGACATAAAAACGGTCATGTTTTTACTTCTTTTAAAGCTATATATTTTAAAGCAGATAACAACATAATCATTCCACAAGCCCATAAAGGTATGCCATATCGAATTCCGAGTTCATTTGACCAAGTTATGGGCTTTTAAATATGGAAAGAAGAACCATTTCAGTAAACCTTCGCAAAATTAAAATCAATGACATAGAAACGGTCATATTTTTTACAACCTTTAAAGTTATATATTTTAGTGCAGATAATAACATAATCACTCCACAAACCCATTAAGGAGTGCCTTATCGAAATCCGAGTTCATTTGACCAAGTTATGGGCTTTTAAAGATGGAAAGAAGGCCCATTTCAGTAAACCTTCGCAAAACTAAAATCAATGACATAAAATTGGTCAAATTTCTTACTACCTTTAAAGTTATATATATTACAGCAGATAACTACATAATCATTCCACAAGCCCATAAAGTTGTGCCATATCGAAATCAGTGTTCATTTGACCAAGTTATGGGCTTTAAAGATGGAAAGAAGGCCCATTTCAGTAAACCTTCGCAAAACTAAAAGCAATGACATAGAAACGGTTATATTTTTTACTACCTTTAAAGTTATATATTTTAATGCAGATAATAACATAATCACTCCACAAGCCCATAAAGGTATGCCTTATCGAAACCCGAGTTCATTTGACCAAGTTATGGGCTTTTAAAGATGGAAAGAAGGCCCATTTCAGTAAACCTTCGCAAAACTAAAATCAATGACATAAAATTGGTCAAATTTCTTACTACCTTTAAAGTTATATATATTACAGCAGATAACTACATAATCATTCCACAAGCCCATAAAGGTGTGCCATATCGAAATCAGTGTTCATTTGACCAAGTTATGGGCTTTAAAGATGGAAAGATGGCCCATTTCAGTAAACCTTCGCAAAATAAAAATCAATGACATAAAAACGGTCATGTTTTTACTTCTTTTAAAGCTATATATTTTAAAGCAGATAACAACATAAAAATTCCACAAGCCCAGAAAGGTATGCCATATCGAATTCCGAGTTCATTTGACCAAGTTATGGGCTTTTAAAAATGGAAAGAAGGCCCATTTCAGTAAGCCTTCGCAAAATAAAAATCAATGACATAGAAACGGTCATATATTTTACTACCTTTAAAAATATATATTTTAATGCAGATAACAACATAATCATTCCACAAGCCCATAAAGGTATGCCATATCGAAATCCGAGTTCAGTTGATCAAGTTATAAACTTTTAAAAATGGAAGGAAGGCCCATTTCAGTAAACCTTTGCAAAATAAAAATCAATGACATATCGAAATCCGAGTTCATTGGACCAAGTTATGGGCTTTTAAAGATGGAAAGAAGGACCATTTCAGTAAACCTTCGGAAAATTAAAATCAATGACACAAAAACGGTAATATTTTGTTCTACCTTTAAAGCTATATATTTAGTACAGATTAGAAAAAATCATACCACAAGCTCAAAAAGGTATGCCATATAAATGTCCGAGTTTATTTGACCAAGTTATGGGCTTTTAAAAATGTAAAGAAGGCCCATTTCAGTAAGCCTTTGCAAAATTAAAATCAATGACATAAAAACGGTCATATTTTTTACTACCTTTAAAGTTATATATTTTTATACAGATTAGAACAAAATCATTCCAAAAGCCCAAAAAGGTTTGCCATATCGAAATCCGAGTTCATATGACCAAGTTATGGGCTTTTAAAATGGAAAGAAGGCCCATTTCAGTAAACCTTCGCAAAATTAAAATCAATGATATAAAAACGATCATATTTCTTACTACCTTTAAAGTTATATATTTTATTGCAGATAACAACATAATCATTCCACAAGCCCATAAAGTTATGCCATATCGAAATCCGAGTTTATTTGACCAAGTTATGGGCTTTTAAAAATGGAAAGAAGGCCCATTTCAGTAAGCCTTTGCAAAATTAAAATCAATGACATAAAAACGGTCATATTTTTTTACTACCTTTAAAGATATATATTTTTATACAGATTAGAACAAAATCATTCCAAAAGCCCAAAAAGGTTTGCCATATCGAAATCCGAGTTCATATGACCAAGTTATGGGCTTTTAAAAATGGAAAGAAGGCCCATTTCAGTAAACCTTCGCAAAATTAAAATCAATGATATAAAAACGGCCATATTTTTTACTACCTTTAAAGTTATATATTTTATTGCAGATAACAACATAATCATTCCACAAGCGCATAAAGTTATGCCATATCGAAATCCGAGTTCATATGACCAAGTTATGGGCTATTAAAGATGGAAAGAAGGCCCATTTCAGTAAACCTTTGCAAAATAAAAATCAATGACATAAAAACGGTCATATTTTTATTAGCTTTAAAGTTATATATTTAAATGCAGATAACAACATAATCATTCCACAAGCCCATAAAGTTATGCCATATCGAAATCCGAGTTTATTTGACCAAGTTATGGGCTTTTAAAAATGGAAAGAAGGCCCATTTCAGTAAGCCTTTGCAAAATTAAAATCAATGACATAAAAACGGTCATATTTCTTACTACCTTTAAAGTTATATATTTTATTGCAGATAACAACATAATCATTCCACAAGCCCATAAAGTTATGCCATATCGAAATCCGAGTTTATTTGACCAAGTTATGGGCTTTTAAAAATGGAAAGAAGGCCCATTTCAGTAAACCTTCGCAAAATTAAAATCAATGATATAAAAACGATCATATTTCTTACTACCTTTAAAGTTATATATTTTATTGCAGATAACAACATAATCATTCCACAAGCCCATAAAGTTATGCCATATCGAAATCCGAGTTTATTTGACCAAGTTATGGGCTTTTAAAAATGGAAAGAAGGCCCATTTCAGTAAGCCTTTGCAAAATTAAAATCAATGACATAAAAACGGTCATATTTTTTACTACCTTTAAAGATATATATTTTTATACAGATTAGAACAAAATCATTCCAAAAGCCCAAAAAGGTTTGCCATATCGAAATCCGAGTTCATATGACCAAGTTATGGGCTTTTAAAAATGGAAAGAAGGCCCATTTCAATAAACCTTCGCAAAATTAAAATCAATGATATAAAAACGGCCATATTTTTTACTACCTTTAAAGTTATATATTTTATTGCAGATAACAACATAATCATTCCACAAGCGCATAAAGTTATGCCATATCGAAATCCGAGTTCATATGACCAAGTTATGGGCTATTAAAGATGGAAAGAAGGCCCATTTCAGTAAACCTTTGCAAAATAAAAATCAATGACATAAAAACGGTCATATTTTTTATTAGCTTTAAAGTTATATATTTAAATGCAGATAACAACATAATCATTCCACAAGCCCATAAAGTTATGCCATATCGAAATCCGAGTTTATTTGACCAAGTTATGGGCTTTTAAAAATGGAAAGAAGGCCCATTTCAGTAAGCCTTTGCAAAATTAAAATCAATGACATAAAAACGGTCATATTTCTTACTACCTTTAAAGTTATATATTTTATTGCAGATAACAACATAATCATTCCACAAGCCCATAAAGTTATGCCATATCGAAATCCGAGTTTATTTGACCAAGTTATGGGCTTTTAAAAATGGAAAGAAGGCCCATTTCAGTAAACCTTCGCAAAATTAAAATCAATGATATAAAAACGATCATATTTCTTACTACCTTTAAAGTTATATATTTTATTGCAGATAACAACATAATCATTCCACAAGCCCATAAAGTTATGCCATATCGAAATCCGAGTTTATTTGACCAAGTTATGGGCTTTTAAAAATGGAAAGAAGGCCCATTTCAGTAAGCCTTTGCAAAATTAAAATCAATGACATAAAAACGGTCATATTTTTTACTACCTTTAAAGATATATATTTTTATACAGATTAGAACAAAATCATTCCAAAAGCCCAAAAAGGTTTGCCATATCGAAATCCGAGTTCATATGACCAAGTTATGGGCTTTTAAAAATGGAAAGAAGGCCCATTTCAGTAAACCTTCGCAAAATTAAAATCAATGATATAAAAACGGCCATATTTTTTACTACCTTTAAAGTTATATATTTTATTGCAGATAACAACATAATCATTCCACAAGCGCATAAAGTTATGCCATATCGAAATCCGAGTTCATATGACCAAGTTATGGGCTATTAAAGATGGAAAGAAGGCCCATTTCAGTAAACCTTTGCAAAATAAAAATCAATGACATAAAAACGGTCATATTTTTTATTAGCTTTAAAGTTATATATTTAAATGCAGATAACAACATAATCATTCCACAAGCCCATAAAGTTATGCCATATCGAAATCCTAATTCATTTGACCAAGTTATGGGCTTTTAAAGATGGAAAGAAGGCCCATGTCAGTAAGCCTTCGCAAAATTAAAATCAATGACATAAAAACGGTCATATTTTTTACTACCTATAAAGTAATATATTTTAATGCAGATAACAACATAATCATTGGACAAGCCCATAAGGGTATGCCATATCGAAATCCGAGTTCATTTGACCAGGTTATGGGCTTTTAAAAATGGAAAGAAGGCCCATTTCAGTAAACCTTTGCAAAATAAAAATCAATGACATAAAAACGGTCATATTTTTTATTAGCTTTAAAGTTATATATTTAAATGCAGATAACAACATAATCATTCCACAAGTTATTTAATGTTATATATTTTAATGCACATAACAACATAACCATTCCACAAGCCCATAAACGTATGCCATATCGAAATCCGAGTTCATTTAACCAAGTTATGGGCCTTTAAGGGGTTATAATCCTTTTTTTTTCAAAAAAACGAAAAATTTTTTTTTTGTTGAATCCTAAAGTATATCCCCTAAAGAACATTTTTCCAAATTTTCATAGAGATCCGAATAATAGTTCGACGATGACTTGTAAGTATGTCTGCTCGACTTCAATAGTTGCATATACTCAACGTAAAACTTTGAATGCGATTATCTCAAAGTCGTGTTTTTCCAAAAGCGCCTTTGCGGTGACCGCGATTGCACAAGAACTATTTGATAGATCTTCTTCATTTTTTTTTTAAATTATTCGTAGTGATTGTGCCGAGTTCGTGAACGATTCAGTTTTTAAGCGCCAATTTTGATTTTGCAGATCAGAATTTTTTAATAAAATTTTTAGAACTCGAAAAATCAACTTTTTGGAAAAATCGTTACTGTATGCAGAAAATGCAGAAAAAACCAAATATTCTTGAAAATAATCGTTCACGAACTGGAAATAATACTATACTAATAAAATTTTTTTGGTTTTTTGTAATGTAAAAACGGTAATTTTTCTTAATACCTTTAAAGTTATATATTTTAATGCAGATAACAACATAATCATTCCACAAGCCCATAAAGGTATGCCATATCGAAATCCTAATTCATTTGACCAAGTTATGGGCTTTTAAAGATGGAAAGAAGGCCCATGTCAGTAAGCCTTCGCAAAATTAAAATCAATGACATAAAAACGGTCATATTTTTTACTACCTTTAAAGTTATATATTTTTATACAGATTAGAACAAAATCATTCATTCATTCACTAAAAAGGTATGCCATATCGAAATCCGAGTTCTTATGACCATGTTATGGGCTTTTAAAAATGGAAAGAAGGCCCATTTCAGTAAACCTTCGCAAAATTAAAATCAATCATATAAAAACGGTCATATTTTTTACTACCTTTAAAGTAATATATTTTAATGCAGATAACAACATAATCATTCCACAAGCCCATAAGGGTATGCCATATCGAAATCCGAGTTCATTTGACCAAGTTATGGGCTTTAAAGATGAAAAGATGGCCCATTTCAGTAAACCTTCGCAAAATAAAAATCAATGACATAAAAACGGTCATGTTTTTACTTCTTTTAAAGCTATATATTTTAAAGAAGATAACAACATAATCAATCCACAAGCCCATAAAGGTATGCTTTATCGAAATCCGAGTTCATTTGACCAAGTTATGGGCTTTTTAAGGTGGAAAGAAGGCCCATTTCTGTAAACGCTCGCAAAATTAAAATCAATGATATAAAAACGGTCATATTTCTTACCACCTTTAAAGTTATATATCTTAATGCCGATAACAACAATATCATTCCACAAGCCCAAAATGGTATGCCATGTCAAGATCCGAGTTCATTTGACCAATTTATGGAAGAAAGAAGGCCCATTTCAGTAAACCTTTGCAAAATTAAAATCAATGACATAAAAACGGTAATATTTTGTACTACCTTTAAAGCTATATATTTTAATACACATTAGAACAAAATCATTCCACAAGCCCAAAAAGGTATGAAATATCGAAATCCGAGTTCATTTGACCAAGTTATGGGCATTTAAAAATGGAAAGAAGGCCCATTTCAGTAAACCTTCGCAAAATTAAAATCAATGATATAAAAACGGTCATATTTCTTACTACCTTTAAAGTTATATATTTTATTGCAGAGAACAACATAATCATTCCACAAGCCCATAAAGTTATGCCATAAATCCGAGTTCATTTGACCAAGTTATGGGCTATAAAAGATGGAAAGAAGGCCCATTTCAGTAAACCTTCGCAAAATTAAAATCAATGACATAAAAACGGTCATATTTTTACTACCTTTAAGGTTATATATATTAATGCAGATACCAACATAACCATTCCACAAGCCCATAAACGTATGCCATATCGAAATCGGAGTTCATTTGACCAAGTTATGAGCCTTTAAGGGGTTATATACCTTTTTTTTTTTCAAAAAAACGAAAAATTTTTTTATGCTGAATCCTAAAGTCCCCTAGAGAACATTTTCCCAAATTTTCATAGAGATCCGAATAATAGTTCGACGATGACTTGTAAGTATGTCTGCTCGACTTCAATAGTTGCATATACTCAACGTAAAACTTTGAATGCGATTATCTCAAAGTCGTGTTTTTCCAAAAGTGCCTTTGCGGTGACCGCGATTGCACAAGAACTATTTGATAGATCTTCTTTATTTTTTTTTTAATTATTCGTAGTGATTGTGCCGAGTTCGTGAACGATTCAGTTTTTAAGCGCCAATTTTGATTTTGCAGATCAGAATTTTTTAATAAAATTTTTAGAACTCGAAAAATTAACTTTTTGGAAAAATCGTTACTGTATGCAGAAAATGCAGAAAAAACCAAATATTCTTGAAAATAATCGTTCACGAACTGGAAATAATACTATACTAACAAAATTTTTTTTGTTTTTTGATATCAGTTGGACCGCAAGCCGCTATAAAAAAAAGGGTTCCGAGAGAATTGCCATAACTTCGTAAATTATTTATATTTTTCCAAGAACAAGCGCTTGTTGTTTTGATAAAAACAGGTACTATCCATAAATAATAACTTCAGTGTCATAAAATAATTGCTACAGACCTGAAAAAAAATCCAAAGTTCCCCCAATTTTTTCGCTCAAAAAGGTATTATAACCCCTTAAAGATGGAAAGAAGGCTCATTTCTGTTAGCCTTCGCAAAATTCAAATCAATGACATAAAAACGGTCATATTTTTTACTACCTTTAAAGCTGTATATTTAAAAGCAGATAAAAACATAATCATTCCACAAGCCCATAAAGGTATGCCATATCGAAATCCGAGTTCATTTGAGCAAGTTATGGGCTTTCAAAAATGGAAAGAAGGCCCATTTTAGTAAGCCTTCGCAAAATAAAAATCAATGACACAAAAACGGTCATACTTTTTACTACCTTTAAAGCTATATCTTTTAATGCAGATAATAACATAATCATTCCACAAGCCCATAAAGGTATGCCATATCGAAATCCGAGTTCATTTGACCAAGTTATGGGCTTTCAAAAATGGAAAGAAGGCCCATTTTAGTAAACCTTCGCAAAATAAAAGTCAATGACATAAAAACGGTGACATTTTTTACTACCTTTAAAGTTATATAAAATTAAATTATTTATATTTTTTCAAGAACAAGCGCTTGTTGTTTCGATAAAAACAGGTACTATCCATAAATAATAACTTCAGTGTCATAAAATAATTGCTACAGACCTGAATAAAAATCCAAAGTTCCCCCAATTTTTTCGCTCAAAAAGGTATTATAACCCCTTAAAGATGGAAAGAAGGCTCATTTCTGTTAGCCTTCGCAAAATTCAAATCAATGACATAAAAACGGTCATATTTTTTACTACCTTTAAAGCTATATTTTTTAAAGCAGATAACAACATAATCATTCCACAAGCCCATAAAGGTATGCCATATCGAAATCCGAGTTCATTTGACAAAGTTATGGGCTTTTAAAGATAGAAAGAAGGCCCATTTCAGTAAATTTAAGAACGGTTATATTTTGTACTGCCTTTAAAGTTAAATGTTTAAGTGCGGATAACAGTAAAATCATTCCACAAGCACATAAAGGTATGCCATATCGAAATCCGAGTCCTTTTGACCAAGTTATGGGGTTTTAAAGATGGAAAGAAAGCCCATTTCTGTAATATTCGCAAAATTAAAATCAATGAAATAAACACAGTAACATTTTGTACAACCTTTAAAGTTATATATTTTAATAAAGATATAAACACAATCATTCCACAAGCCCAAAAAGGTATGCCATATAAAAATCCGAGTTCATTTGTCCAAATTATGGGGTTTTAAAAATGGAAAGAAGGCCCATTTCAGTAAACCTTCGCAAAACAAAAAACAATGACATAAAAACGGTCATATTTTTTACTACCTTTAAAGTTATATATTTTAATGCAGATAACAACATAATCATTCCACAAGTCCATAGAGATATGCCATATCGAAATCCGAGTTCATTTGACCAAGTTATGGGCTTTCAAAAATGGAAAGAAGGCCCATTTCAGTAAAACTTCGCAAAATAAAAATCAATGACATAAAAACGGTCATATTTTTTACTACCTTTAAAGTTATATATTTTAATGCAGATAACAACATAATCATTCCACATGCCCATAAAGGTATGCTTTATCGAAATCCGAGTTCATTTGACCAAGTTATGGGCTTTTTAAGGTGGAAAGAAGGCCCATTTCTGTAAACGCTCGCAAAATTAAAATCAATGATATAAAAACGGTCATATTTCTTACCACCTTTAAAGTTATATATCTTAATGCAGATAACAACATAATCATTCCACAAGCCCAAAATGGTATGCCATGTCAAGATCCGAGTTCATTTGACCAATTTATGGGCTTTTAAAAATGAAAAGAAGGCCCATTTCAGTAAACCTTTGCAAAATTAAAATCAATGACATAAAAACGGTAATATTTTGTACTACCTTTAAAGCTATATATTTTAATACACATTAGAACAAAATCATTCCACAAGCCCAAAAAGGTATGAAATATCGAAATCCGAGTTCATTTGACCAAGTTATGGGCTTTTAAAAATGGAAAGAAGGCCCATTTCAGTAAACCTTCGCAAAATAAAAATCAATGACATAAAAACGGCCTTTTTTTTTACTACCTTTAAAGTTATATATTTTAATGCAGATATTAACATTATCATTCCACAAGTCCATAGAGATATGCCATATCGAAATCCGAGTTCATTTGACCAAGTTATGGGCTTTCAAAAATGGACAGAAGGGCCATTTCAGTAAACCTTCGCAAAATAAAAATCAATCGATAAAACCACGTACTATCCATAAATAATAACATCAGTGTCATAAAATAATTGCTACACACCTGAAAAAAATCCAAAGTTCCCCCAATTGTTTCGCTCAAAAAGGTATTATAACCCCTTAAAGATGGAAAGAAGGCTCATTTCTGTTAGCCTTCGCAAAATAAAAATCAATGACATAAAACGGTCATATTTTGTATTAGCTTTAAAGTTATATATTTTAATGCAGATAACAACATAATCATTCCACAAGTTATTTAAAGTTATATATTTTAATGCAGATAACAACATAATCAATCCACAAGCCCATAAAGGTATGCCATATCGAAATCCGAGTTCATTTGACCAAGTTATGGGCTTTTAAAGATGGAAAGAATGCCCATTTCCGTAAACCTTTGCAAAATCAAAATCAATGACATAAAAACGGTAATATTTTTTACTACCTTTAAAGTTATATATTTTAATGCAGATATAAACATAATCATTCCACAAGTCCATAGAGATATGCCATATCGAAATCCGAGTTCATTTGACCAAGTTATGGGCTTTCAAAAATGGAAAGAAGGCCCATTTCAGTAAACCTTCGCAAAATAAAAATCAATGACATAAAAACGTTAATATTTTGAACTACCTTTAAAGTTAAATGTTTAAGTGCGGATAACAGTATAATCATTCCACAAGCACATAAAGGTATGCCTTATCGAAATCAGAGTCCTTTTGACCAAGTCATGGGCTTTTAAAGATGGAAAGAAGGCCCATTTCAGTAAACCTTCGCAAAATTAAAATCAATGACATAAAACGGTCATATTTTTTATTAGCTTTAAAGTTATATATTTTAATGCAGATAACAACATAATCATTCCACAAGTTATTTAAAGTTATATATTTTAATGCAGATAACAACATAATCAATCCACAAGCCCATAAAGGTATGCCATATCGAAATCCGAGTTCATTTGACCAAGTTATGGGCTTTTAAAGATGGAAAGAATGCCCATTTCCGTAAACCTTTGCAAAATCAAAATCAATGACATAAAAACGGTAATATTTTGTACTACCTTTAAAGATATATATTTTAATACAGATTAGAAAAAAATCATACCACAAGCCCAAAGGGGTATGCCATATCAAAGTTCGAGTTCATTTGACCAAGTTATGGGCTTTTAAAAATGGAAAGAAGGCTCATTTCAGTTAACCTACGCAAAATTAAAATCAATGACATAAAAACGTTAATATTTTGAACTACCTTTAAAGTTAAATGTTTAAGTGCGGATAACAGTATAATCATTCCACAAGCACATAAAGGTATGCCTTATCGAAATCAGAGTCCTTTTGACCAAGTCATGGGCTTTTAAAGATGGAAAGAAGGCCCATTTCAGTAAACCTTCGCAAAATTAAAATCAATGACATAAAACGGTCATATTTTTTATTAGCTTTAAAGTTATATATTTTAATGCAGATAACAACATAATCATTCCACAAGTTATTTAAAGTTATATATTTTAATGCAGATAACAACATAATCAATCCACAAGCCCATAAAGGTATGCCATATCGAAATCCGAGTTCATTTGACCAAGTTATGGGCTTTTAAAGATGGAAAGAATGCCCATTTCCGTAAACCTTTGCAAAATCAAAATCAATGACATAAAAACGGTAATATTTTGTACTACCTTTAAAGATATATATTTTAATACAGATTAGAAAAAAATCATACCACAAGCCCAAAGGGGTATGCCATATCAAAGTTCGAGTTCATTTGACCAAGTTATGAGCTTTTAAAAATGGAAAGAAGGCCCATTTCAGTAAACCTTCGCAAAATAAAAATCAATGACATAAAAACGGTCATATTTTTTACTACCTTTAAAGTTATATATTTTAATGCAGATATAAACATAATCATTCCACAAGTCCATAGAGATATGCCATATCGAAATCCGAGTTCATTTGACCAAGTTATGGGCTTTCAAAAATGGAAAGAAGGCCCATTTCAGTAAACCTTCGCAAAATAAAAATCAATGACATAAAAACGGTCATATTTTTTACTACCTTTAAAGTTACATATTTTACACAGTCGATTTAGCGTCGCTTGTGAACGGTTGTGTTTACTCTTGTGCACTGAATTTTTGTCTATTCTGTGATTTTTTGCGAGTGTTTTGTGTTTGTTTATTAACAAAGCTTAGTCTAGCCGCTGGGTTAGTGTGTTTAGTGTTTTTTACTAGATCTCCCAGTGATTATAGTTATTTTAACATTTATATTAGATTTGTTTAATCTCCTAGCTTTGTTAGTGTAATTCTTATACTCACTAAACTTGCTAAAACTCTTTGATTCTCACTCTCTCTCCCGCTCTATATTACAACTGTAACTTAAACTCTCTCTGAACCTGCCAAATTTCTGGTAGACTTTTGGTGTGCTATTCTCTTGTCTCTTACTCTCTCTCTCTCTTGCTTGCTTTACATTGTAACTGTTCCTGCGTAAAGTTGTCAGTGTCCCACAAGCAACGCTCAATCGATAGAAGATTTTTCTCTTGTGCTCTCTTACATTTAAATTATTACGCGATCTCGCGCTCTTATTTTTTTTCGTGTTTTGTGCCTTTGTGGTTTTGGAATTTGATCCCAGTGCCAAATTTACTCGAGGTATTTTTCATATATTATTTTATTTTATTTAATTTCCTTAAAATGGCTCTGGTCTGCTCTAAGAAAAATTGTACTCTTTCGTCTTCAACTAAAGACCCTTTTATTTTCTGCTGGCTCTGCGAGTCGATAATGCACGTTAAATGCGCAGGATTTACTGGTAGAGTCAAAGACTTTATTGATCAGAATTCTGGACTCATGTGGTCATGTGGATCCTGCACGGAAATGGTTGTTGAGATGAGCGGCTTTATGAAGCAGACTCGAGACAGCCTTTTGAATCTCTCTGGTGCTTTTAAACAGCTCAATGAGGGGTTCAATTCCGTTTGTGCCCAATTTAATAATAAAAAATTACTAACTGAGTCGCCTAAACGTAAAAAAAACCAGCTTAGCGGCAATTAATACGGTCACGGTATCCACCCCAAATCCGAACTTGGTGGCTGCAGCAGTCTCTGTTGACACTGTGGTAAGTGAACCCACTGCGCCTATGGATACAGCTGTTTTAGGTGAAGTCACTGCTTCTCGAAGTCGGGTGGTAAAAAAACCTTCAGTGCCGGCTACGGTGCCGACCGTACCTATAGGTACAGAAGTTACCGTTTCTGGCTCTCAGCTTAGTGAGGTGCAATCTGCTACTGGGGGACGTAAGAAATTATCAGTTGTTCCACATAGAAAACAATTATTTGTTTCGAGATTCACCCCAGATACCACATCTGAGGATGTTTTGGAATTTATTCGAGAAAAATTCCCATCCGAGAATATTTCAGTTGAGCAATTTAGATTTTCATATGCTCGTAGTATATCGTCGTTTAAAATATTTGCTCCGCCTGATGTGTTTAAGGTACTACTTTCTGAAAGCTTTTGGCTTAATGATGATTTAGTAATAAAAGAATTTGTTCCCAATAAACCGAGAACAAATAACAGACCTTCCATTGCGCCAAAGAACTAAAAAGTTTTTTTTTGGCTTATCAAAATGTTAGGGGACTAAATATGAAGCTACCCAAGCTTTATGCTGACTCCTCTGCATTTACTGCTGATATTTTGGCTTTTACGGCAACTTGGCTGAAACCAGAGATATCTGACAATGAAGTTCTGTCAAACAATTTTAGTGCCTATAGGACCGATCGCTCATCACGTAGGGGAGGCGGTGTGCTGATTGCCGTTAGCACTAGCCTAACATCCGAGAGAATTCACTCTGATACTCCTAATGAAATTGAATTTGTTAGTGTGAAAGTTTCCTTGCAATCATTCTCAACATTTGTTACATGTTCCTATATTCCACCTGGCTCTGATTTTATAATTTATGAGCACCACCTGTCTGCGATAAAATCTGTTCTATCCCTTCTTTCTAACAGTGACCTTTTGATTGTTTTGGGTGACTTTAATCTCCCTGATATTTCTTGGTCTCCTCCTACTGACTCACTAGTCGCTATACCTCTATCCGCCCATGATTTTGTAGATGGTCTTCTAGAATTATCGTTACAGCAAGTAAGCTTTATACGGAATTCATTAAATAGACAACTAGATCTTGTGTTTGTTTCAGACCCGTCTGAAGTCACGGTATCTAGAATTGACGCTCTTGTTGTACCTGAAGACCGATATCATCCAACAATGGAATTGACAATCTGCCTCCCATGCGTTGATACCCTCTCTCCTTTAGTTTCTCAAACTAAAGTGAGATGTTTCCGAAAATGTAACTATAAAAAACTTAACGACATGGTTTCTCAATATAATTGGACAGAATTGTACAATTGTATGGACATTGAAAGTGCCACTGAACACTTCTATATAGTGTTAAATACCTTTTTTAATGAATGCGTTCCTGATAGGTTTCCTTCAAAGACAAACAGGCCACCTTGGTTTACCAATGCGCTTCAAAGACTTAAAAACCTTAAGACAAACACTTATAAAAAGTATAAGAAATCGGGTAAGCCATCTGATTTTTCGAAATATGTGGTGGCTCGATCGGATTTTAATGTTCTCAATAGTCATTGCTATTCTATGTATTTAAGTCGATGTAAATTTGAATTTTCAAATGATCCGAAGCAGTTTTATAACTTTGTCAATGCCAAGCGTAAGTCGTCAGCATTGCCTTCATCGGTACGTTTTAACTCAATGGAGGCATCGACGGATTCTGAAATTGCTGATTTATTTGCCGAGTTTTTCCAAACTACTTATAGTTCGGCTACTTGGTCAAATTCTAACTACCCTAATCCCTTAAATAAGGCAAAATGTATCTTTACCCCTGAAATTACGAAAATTTCTCTCGTAAAAGACTTAGAAAAAACAACGCCAACTTATTCTCCCGGTCCTGATGGACTCCCCGGGTGTGTGCTTAAGTTTTGTGCGTCAACCATATCTAAACCGATTCTTAAATCTTTTAATTTGTCTATTTCATCGTCAGTTTTTCCTACTATCTGGAAGGACTCTTTTATCATTCCACTTCACAAAAAGGGTGCGAAGGCGGAAGCCCAGAATTACAGAGGTATTTCTAAATTGTCGGCAATTCCTAAAGCATTTGAACGTGTTATTACTTCTCATTTGCAACATTTATGTTCCTCGCTAATATCACCGTGTCAGTATGGTTTTGTTAAGCGAAGATCGACCACCACCAACCTTCTGGAATTGTCATCTATTGTAATAAATGGATTTAAGAATGAAATGCAGACTGACGTTATATACACAGATTTTAGTAAGGCCTTTGACTCTGTCAACCACTCTCTTCTCTTATTCAAATTAAATCAGCTTGGGTTTCCATATAATCTATTAACTTGGATTTCAAGTTATTTGAATGGTAGGACTCAGAGGGTTATATTCAAGAACGCTGCCTCAAAACTGATCTATGTGACATCTGGAGTGCCTCAGGGTAGTCATTTGGGCCCTTTGCTGTTTACTTTGTTTATTAACGATCTTCCCTCTATCATAACACACTCTCGTGTACTAATGTATGCTGATGATGTTAAGCTTTGTTTATCACATAATGATATAGCGTCGGGTTTCAACTTACAGTCAGATATTGATTGTTTTCAGGGACGGTGTGAGTATAACCTTTTAAATTTGAACTGCCTTAAATGCAACGTTATGACTTTTCATAGGGGTACTCCTTCCTACTTTTGTTAGTTACTCTCTTCAAAATACGCCACTCGATCGTATATATTCAGTTAATGACTTAGGCGTTCTTTTGGACCCAAAACTTAAATTTGACTGCCACATAATGTCCACTGTCAGCAAGGCCATGAGTGTTCTTGGGTTTATAAAGCGTTGGTCAAAAGAATTTGATGACCCTTATACAACCAAATTATTATTTACCTCCCTTGTCCGTCCTATTTTGGAATATTGTTCTTCGGTTTGGAGCCCACAATATCAAGTGCATATTGACCGTATTGAGTCGGTACAAAAAAAATTTCTTCTTTTTGCCCTTCGTAGTTTGAACTGGGATCAAAACATAAGGCTACCTTCCTATCAGAGTAGATTACTATTGCTTAATTTACCTACCCTTGCGAATCGTAGAACAATGCTTGGTACTATTTTTATGCAAAATCTTATAAGAGGTGATATTGATTCTGTAGAACTTGTAAACCGCCTAACTTTCAATGTTCCTGTTAGACTAACACGAAATTATTATCCCCTAAATTTGCCACGATGTACATCTAATTTTTGTCTGCACGAGCCCTTTCGCGTTCTATGTAATAATTATAACAACCTTTATCATTTAATTTGCACTTCAACTTCTATCCCGGTATTAAAAACTAATATTTTAACTCATTTGCTTCATTCTTAGATGCTTCTTTTATTTTCATTTGTGTCCAGTCTCTATTTGTTTTTTGTATCTTCCTCGCGAACTCGTATTTTTTGCCCAAATTGATAAAAGGGCCCCGCGCGTAACAAGCACGTGCTTGGTGTCGTTGGGCCACTTGTTTGTACTGCTCGTAGTGCAACAACGTCCATCAAAAAAAAAAAAAAAAAATAATAATAATGCAGATAACAACATAATCATTCCACAAGTCCATAGATATATGCCATATCGAAATCCGAGTTCATTTGACCTAGATATGGGCTTTTAAAGATGGACAGAAGGCCCTTTTCCGTAAAACCTTTGCAAAATCAAAATCAATGACATAAACGGTCAATGACATAAAAACGGTCATATTTTTTACTACCTTTAAAGTTATATTAAATTAAATTATTTATACTTTTTCAAGAACAAACGCTTGTTGTTTCGATAAAAACATGTACTATCCATAAATAATAACATCAGTGTCATAAAATAATTGCTACACACCTGAAAAAAAATCCAAAGTTCCCCCAATTTTTTCGGTCAAAAAGGTATTATAACCCCTTAAAGATGGAAAGAAGGCTCATTTCTGTTAGCCTTCGCAAAATTAAAATCAATTACATAAAAAACGGTCATATTTTTTACTACCTTTAAAGCTGTATATTTTAAAGCAGATAACAACAAAATCATTCCACAAGTCCATAGAGATATGCCATATCGAAATCCGAGTTCATTTGACCAAGTTATGGGCTTTCAAAAATGGAAAGAAGGCCCATTTCAGTAAATTTAAGAACGGTTATATTTTGTACTGCCTTTAAAGTTAAATGTTTAAGTGCGGATAACAGTAAAATCATTCCACAAGCACATAAAGGTATGCCATATCGAAATCCGAGTCCTTTTGACCAAGCTATGGGGCTTTAAAGATGGAAAGAAGGCCCATTTCTGTAAACCTTCGCAAAATTTAAATCAATGAAATAAAAACGGTAATATTTTGTACAACCTTTAAAGTTATATATTTTAATACAGATAAGAACACAATAATTCCACAAGCCCAAAAAGGTATGCCATATAAAAATTCGAGTTCATTTGACCAAGCTATGTGCTTTTAAAGTTGGAAAGATGGCCCATTTCAGTAAACCTTCGCAAAATAAAAATCAATGACATAAAAACGGTCATATTTTTTACTACCTTTAAAGTTATATATTTTAATGCAGATAACAACAAAATCATTCCACAAGTCCATAGAGATATGCCATATCGAAATCCGAGTTCATTTGACCAAGTTATGGGCTTTCAAAAATGGAAAGAAGGCCCATTTCAGTAAATTTAAGAACAGTTATATTTTGTACTGCCTTTAAAGTTCAATGTTTAAGTGCGGATAACAGTAAAATCATTCCACAAGCACATAAAGGTATGCCATATCGAAATCCGAGTTCATTTGACCAAGTTATGGGCTTTTAAAAATCAATGACATAAAAACGGTAATATTTTGTACTACCTTTAAAGCTATATATTTAAATACAGATTAGAAAAAAATCATACCACAAGCCCAAAGAGGTATGCCATATCAAAGTTCGAGTTAATTTGACCAAGTTATGGGCTTCTAAAAATGGAAAGAAGGCCCATTTCAGTAAACCTTCGCAAAATAAAAATCAATGACATAAAAACGGTCATATTTTTTACTACCTTTAAAGTTATATATTTTAATGCAGATATAAACATAATCATTCCACAAGTCCATAGAGATATGCCATATCGAAATCCGAGTTCATTTGACCAAGTTATGGGCTTTCAAAAATGGAAAGAAGGCCCATTTCAGTAAATTTAAGAACGGTTATATTTTGTACTGCCTTTAAAAATAAATGTTTAAGTGCGGATAACAGTAAAATCATTCCACAAGCACATAAAGGTATGCCATATCGAAATCCGAGTCCTTTTGACCAAGCTATGGGGCTTTAAAGATGGAAAGAAGGCCCATTTCTGTAAACCTTCGCAAAATTTAAATCAATGAAATAAAAACGGTAATATTTTGTACAACCTTTAAAGTTATATATTTTAATACAGATAAGAACACAGTAATTCCACAAGCCCAAAAAGGTATGCCATATAAAAATTCGAGTTCATTTGACCAAGTTATGTGCTTTTAAAGTTGGAAAGATGGCCCATTTCAGTAAACCTTCGCAAAATCAATGACATAAAAACGGTCATATTTTGAGCTACCTTTAAAGTTAAATGTTTAAGTGGGGATAACAGTATAATCATTCCACAAGCACATAAAGGTATGCCTTATCGAAATCCGAGTCCTTTTGACCAAGTTATGGGCTATTAAAGATGGAAAGAAGGCCCATTTCACAGTAAACCTTCCCAAAATTTAAATCAATGACATAAAACGGTCATATTTTTTATTAGCTTTAAAGTTATATATTTTAATGCATATAACAACATAATCATTCCACAAGTTATTTAAAGTTATAAATTTTAATGCAGATAACAACATAATCAATCCACAAACCCATAAAGGTATGCCATATCGAAATCCGAGTCCTTTTTACCAAGTTATGGGCTTTTAAAGATGAGAAGAAGGCCGATTTCCGTAAACCTTTGCAAAATCATAATCAATGATATAAAAACGGTAATATTTTGTACCACCTTTAAAGCTATATATTTTAATACAGATTAGAAATAATCATACCACAAGCACAAAGAGGTATGCCATATCAAAGTTCGAGTTCACTTGACCAAGTTATGGGCTTTCAAAAATGGACAGAAGGCCCATTTCAGTAAACCTTCGCAAAATAAAAATCAATGACATAACAACGGTCATATTTTTTACTACCTTTAAAGTTATATATTTTAATGCAGATAACAACAAAATCATTCCACAAGTCCATAGAGATATGCCATATCGAAATCCGAGTTCATTTGACCAAGTTATGGGCTTTCAAAAATGGAAAGAAGGCCCATTTCAGTAAATTTAAGAACGGTTATATTTTGTACTGCCTTTAAAGTTAAATGTTTAAGTGCGGATAACAGTAAAATCATTCCACAAGCACATAAAGGTATGCCATATCGAAATCCGAGTCCTTTTGACCAAGCTATGGGGCTTTAAAGATGGAAAGAAGGCCCATTTCTGTAAACCTTCGCAAAATTTAAATCAATGAAATAAAAACGGTAATATTTTGTACAACCTTTAAAGTTATATATTTTAATACAGATAAGAACACAATAATTCCACAAGCCCAAAAAGGTATGCCATATAAAAATTCGAGTTCATTTGACCAAGCTATGTGCTTTTAAAGTTGGAAAGATGGCCCATTTCAGTAAACCTTCGCAAAATAAAAATCAATGACATAAAAACGGTCATATTTTTTACTACCTTTAAAGTTATATATTTTAATGCAGATAACAACAAAATCATTCCACAAGTCCATAGAGATATGCCATATCGAAATCCGAGTTCATTTGACCAAGTTATGGGCTTTCAAAAATGGAAAGAAGGCCCATTTCAGTAAATTTAAGAACGGTTATATTTTGTACTGCCTTTAAAGTTCAATGTTTAAGTGCGGATAACAGTAAAATCATTCCACAAGCACATAAAGGTATGCCATATCGAAATCCGAGTCCTTTTGACCAAGTTATGGGCTATTAAAGATGGAAAGAAGGCCCATTTCAGTAAACCTTCCCAAAATTAAAATCAATCAGCTTTAAAGTTATATATTTTAATGCAGATAACAACATAATCATTCCACAAGTTATTTAAGGTTATATATTTTAATGCAGATAACAACATAATCAATCCACAAGCACATAAAGGTATGCCATATCGAAATCCGAGTCCTTTTGACCAAGCTATGGGGCTTTAAAGATGGAAAGAAGGCCCATTTCCGTAAACCTTTGCAAAATCAAAATCAATGAAATATAAACGGTAATATTTTGTACAACCTTTAAAGTTTTATATTTTAATACAGATAAGAACACAATAATTCCACAAGCCCAAAAAGGTATGCCATATAAAAATTCGAGTTCATTTGACCAAGCTATGTGCTTTTAAAGTTGGAAAGATGGCCCATTTCAGTAAACCTTCGCAAAATCAAAATCAATGACATAAAAACGGTCATATTTTGAGCTACCTTTAAAGTTAAATGTTTAAGTGGGGATAACAGTATAATCATTCCACAAGCACATAAAGGTATGCCTTATCGAAATCCGAGTCCTTTTGACCAAGTTATGGGCTATTAAAGATGGAAAGAAGGCCCATTTCAGTAAACCTTCCCAAAATTAAAATCAATCAGCTTTAAAGTTATATATTTTAATGCAGATAACAACATAATCATTCCACAAGTTATTTAAGGTTATATATTTTAATGCAGATAACAACATAATCAATCCACAAGCACATAAAGGTATGCCATATCGAAATCCGAGTCCTTTTGACCAAGCTATGGGGCTTTAAAGATGGAAAGAAGGCCCATTTCCGTAAACCTTTGCAAAATCAAAATCAATGAAATATAAACGGTAATATTTTGTACAACCTTTAAAGTTTTATATTTTAATACAGATAAGAACACAATAATTCCACAAGCCCAAAAAGGTATGCCATATAAAAATTCGAGTTCATTTGACCAAGCTATGTGCTTTTAAAGTTGGAAAGATGGCCCATTTCAGTAAACCTTCGCAAAATCAAAATCAATGACATAAAAACGGTCATATTTTGAACTACCTTTAAAGTTAAATGTTTAAGTGGGGATAACAGTATAATCATTCCACAAGCACATAAAGGTATGCCTTATCGAAATCCGAGTCCTTTTGACCAAGTTATGGGCTATTAAAGATGGAAAGAAGGCCCATTTCAGTAAACCTTCGCAAAATTAAAATCAATGACATAAAACGGTCATATTTTTTATTAGCTTTAAAGTTATATATTTTAATGCAGATAACAACATAATCATTCCACAAGTTATTTAAAGTTATATATTTTAATGCAGATAACAACATAATCAATCCACAAACCCATAAAGGTATGCCATATCGAAATCCGAGTCCTTTTGACCAAGTTATGGGCTTTTAAAGATGGAAAGAAGGCCGATTTCCGTAAACCTTTGCAAAATTAAAATCAATGATATAAAAACGGTAATATTTTGTACTACCTTTAAAGCTATATATTTTAATACAGATTAGAAAAAAATCATACCACAAGCACAAAGAGGTATGCCATATAAAAGTTCGAGTTCACTTGACCAAGTTATGGGCTTTCAAAAATGGACAGAAGGCCCATTTCAGTAAACCTTCGCAAAATAAAAATCAATGACATAAAAACGGTCATATTTTGTACTACCTTTAAAGTTATATATTTTAATGCAGATAACAACAAAATCATTCCACAAGTCCATAGAGATATGCCATATCGAAATCCGAGTTCATTTGACCAAGATATGGGCTTTTAAGGATGGACATTCCGTAAACCTTTGCAAAATCAAAATCAATGACATAAACGGTCAATGACATAAAAACGGTCATATTTTGTACTACCTTTAAAGTTATGTTAAATTAAATTACTTATATTTTTTCAAGAACAAACGCTTGTTGTTTCGATAAAAACATGTACTATCCATAAATAATAACATCAGTGTCATAAAATAACTGCTACACACCTGAAAAAAATCCAAAGTTCCCCCAATTGTTTCGCTCAAAAAGGTATTCTAACCCCTTAAAGATGGAAAGCCTTCGCAAAATAAAAATCAATGACATAAAACGGTTATATTTTGTATTAGCTTTAAAGTTATATATTTAAATGCAGATAACAACATAATCATTCCACAAGTTATTTAAAGTTATATATTTTAATGCAGATAACAACATTATCATTCCACAAGTCCATAGAGATATGTCATATCGAAATCCGAGTTAATTTGACGAAGTTATGTGCTTTTAAAGTTGGAAAGATGGCCCATTTCAGTAAACCTTCGCAAAATCAAAATCAATGACATAAAAACGGTAATATTTTATACTTCCTTTAAAGCTATATATTTTAATACAGATTAGAAAAAAATCATACCACAAGCCCAAAGGGGTATGCCATATCAAAGTTCGAGTTCATTTGACCAAGTTATGGGCTTTTAAAAATGGAAAGAAGGCTCATTTCAGTTAACCTACGCAAAATTAAAATCAATGACATAAAAACGTTAATATTTTGAACTACCTTTAAAGTTAAATGTTTAAGTGCGGATAACAGTATAATCATTCCACAAGCACATAAAGGTATGCCTTATCGAAATCAGAGTCCTTTTGACCAAGTCATGGGCTTTTAAAGATGGAAAGAAGGCCCATTTCAGTAAACCTTCGCAAAATTAAAATCAATGACATAAAACGGTCATATTTTTTATTAGCTTTAAAGTTATATATTTTAATGCAGATAACAACATAATCATTCCACAAGTTATTTAAAGTTATATATTTTAATGCAGATAACAACATAATCAATCCACAAGCCCATAAAGGTATGCCATATCGAAATCCGAGTTCATTTGACCAAGTTATGGGCTTTTAAAGATGGAAAGAATGCCCATTTCCGTAAACCTTTGCAAAATCAAAATCAATGACATAAAAACGGTAATATTTTGTACTACCTTTAAAGATATATATTTTAATACAGATTAGAAAAAAATCATACCACAAGCCCAAAGGGGTATGCCATATCAAAGTTCGAGTTCATTTGACCAAGTTATGAGCTTTTAAAAATGGAAAGAAGGCCCATTTCAGTAAACCTTCGCAAAATAAAAATCAATGACATAAAAACGGTCATATTTTTTACTACCTTTAAAGTTATTTATTTTAATGCAGATATAAACATAATCATTCCACAAGTCCATAGAGATATGCCATATCGAAATCCGAGTTCATTTGACCAAGTTATGGGCTTTCAAAAATGGAAAGAAGGCCCATTTCAGTAAACCTTCGCAAAATAAAAATCAATGACATAAAAACGGTCATATTTTTTACTACCTTTAAAGTTACATATTTTACACAGTCGATTTAGCGTCGCTTGTGAACGGTTGTGTTTACTCTTGTGCACTGAATTTTTGTCTATTCTGTGATTTTTTGCGAGTGTTTTGTGTTTGTTTATTAACAAAGCTTAGTCTAGCCGCTGGGTTAGTGTGTTTAGTGTTTTTTACTAGATCTCCCAGTGATTATAGTTATTTTAACATTTATATTAGATTTGTTTAATCTCCTAGCTTTGTTAGTGTAATTCTTATACTCACTAAACTTGCTAAAACTCTTTGATTCTCATTCTCTCTCCCGCTCTATATTACAACTGTAACTTAAACTCTCTCTGAACCTGCCAAATTTCTGGTAGACTTTTGGTGTGCTATTCTCTTGTCTCTTACTCTCTCTCTCTCTTGCTTGCTTTACATTGTAACTGTTCCTGCGTAAAGTTGTCAGTGTCCCACAAGCAACGCTCAATCGATAGAAGATTTTTTCTCTTGTGCTCTCTTACATTTAAATTATTACGCGATCTCTTGCTCTTATTTTTTTCGTGTTTTGTGCCTTTGTGGTTTTGGAATTTGATCCCAGTGCCAAATTTACTCGAGGTATTTTTCATATATTATTTTATTTTATTTAATTTCCTTAAAATGGCTCTGGTCTGCTCTAAGAAAAATTGTACTCTTTCGTCTTCAACTAAAGACCCTTTTATTTTCTGCTGGCTCTGCGAGTCGATAATGCACGTTAAATGCGCAGGATTTACTGGTAGAGTCAAAGACTTTATTGATCAGAATTCTGGACTCATGTGGTCATGTGGATCCTGCACAGAAATGGTTGTTGAGATGAGCGGCTTTATGAAGCAGACTCGAGACAGCCTTTTGAATCTCTCTGGTGCTTTTAAACAGCTCAATGAGGGGTTCAATTCCGTTTGTGCCCAATTTAATAATAAAAAAATTACTAACTGAGTCGCCTAAACGTAAAAAAACCAGCTTAGCGGCAGTTAATACGGTCACGGTATCCACCCCAAATCCGAACTTGGTGGCTGCAGCAGTCTCTGTTGACACTGTGGTAAGTGAACCCACTGCGCCTATGGATACAGCTGTTTTAGGTGAAGTCACTGCTTCTCGAAGTCGGGTGGTAAAAAAACCTTCAGTGCCGGCTACGGTGCCGACCGTACCTATAGGTACAGAAGTTACCGTTTCTGGCTCTCAGCTTAGTGAGGTGCAATCTGCTACTGGGGGACGTAAGAAATTATCAGTTGTTCCACATAGAAAACAATTATTTGTTTCGAGATTCACCCCAGATACCACATCTGAGGATGTTTTGGAATTTATTCGAGAAAAATTCCCATCCGAGAATATTTCAGTTGAGCAATTTAGATTTTCATATACTCGTAGTATATCGTCGTTTAAAATATTTGCTCCGCCTGATGTGTTTAAGGTACTACTTTCTGAAAGCTTTTGGCTTAATGATGATTTAGTAATAAAAGAATTGGTTCCCAATAAACCGAGAACAAATAACAGACCTTCCACTGCGCCAAAAAACTAAAAAGTTTATTTTTGGCTTATCAAAATGTTAGGGGACTAAATATGAAGCTACCCAAGCTTTATGCTGACTCCTCTGCATTTACTGCTGATATTTTGGCTTTTACGGAAACTTGGCTGAAACCAGAGATATCTGACAATGAAGTTCTGTCAAACAATTTTAGTGCCTATAGGACCGATCGCTCATCACGTAGGGGAGGCGGTGTGCTGATTGCCGTTAGCACTAGCCTAACATCCGAGAGAATTCACTCTGATACTCCTAATGAAATTGAATTTGTTAGTGTGAAAGTTTCCTTGCAATCATTCTCAACATTTGTTACATGTTCCTATATTCCACCTGGCTCTGATTTTATAATTTATGAGCACCACCTGTCTGCGATAAAATCTGTTCTATCCCTTCTTTCTAACAGTGACCTTTTGATTGTTTTGGGTGACTTTAATCTCCCTGATATTTCTTGGTCTCCTCCTACTGACTCACTAGTCGCTATACCTCTATCCGCCCATGATTTTGTAGATGGTCTTCTAGAATTATCGTTACAGCAAGTAAGCTTTATACGGAATTCATTAAATAGACAACTAGATCTTGTGTTTGTTTCAGACCCGTCTGAAGTCACGGTATCTAGAATTGACGCTCTTGTTGTACCTGAAGACCGATATCATCCAACAATGGAATTGACAATCTGCCTCCCATGCGTTGATACCCTCTCTCCTTTAGTTTCTCAAACTAAAGTGAGATGTTTCCGAAAATGTAACTATAAAAAACTTAACGACATGGTTTCTCAATATAATTGGACAGAATTGTACAATTGTATGGACATTGAAAGTGCCACTGAACACTTCTATATAGTGTTAAATACCTTTTTTAATGAATGCGTTCCTGATAGGTTTCCTTCAAAGACAAACAGGCCACCTTGGTTTACCAATGCGCTTCAAAGACTTAAAAACCTTAAGACAAACACTTATAAAAAGTATAAGAAATCGGGTAAGCCATCTGATTTTTCGAAATATGTGGTGGCTCGATCGGATTTTAATGTTCTCAATAGTCATTGCTATTCTATGTATTTAAGTCGATGTAAATTTGAATTTTCAAATGATCCGAAGCAGTTTTATAACTTTGTCAATGCTAAGCGTAAGTCGTCAGCATTGCCTTCATCGGTACGTTTTAACTCAATTGAGGCATCGACGGATTCTGAAATTGCTGATTTATTTGCCGAGTTTTTCCAAACTACTTATAGTTCGGCTACTTGGTCAAATTCTAACTACCCTAATCCCTTAAATAAGGCAAAATGTATCTTTACCCCTGAAATTACGAAAATTTCTCTCGTAAAAGACTTAGAAAAAACAACGCCAACTTATTCTTCGGGTCCTGATGGACTCCCCGGGTGTGTGCTTAAGTTTTGTGCGTCAACCATATCTAAACCGATTCTTAAATCTTTTAATTTGTCTATTTCATCGTCAGTTTTTCCTACTATCTGGAAGGACTCTTTTATCATTCCACTTCACAAAAAGGGTGCGAAGGCGGAAGCCCAGAATTACAGAGGTATTTCTAAATTGTCGGCAATTCCTAAAGCATTTGAACGTGTTATTACTTCTCATTTGCAACATTTATGTTCCTCGCTAATATCACCGTGTCAGTATGGTTTTGTTAAGCGAAGATCGACCACCACCAACCTTCTGGAATTGTCATCTATTGTAATAAATGGATTTAAGAATAAAATGCAGACTGACGTTATATACACAGATTTTAGTAAGGCCTTTGACTCTGTCAACCACTCTCTTCTCTTATTCAAATTAAATCAGCTTGGGTTTCCATATAATCTATTAACTTGGATTTCAAGTTATTTGAATGGTAGGACTCAGAGGGTTATATTCAAGAACGCTGCCTCAAAACTGATCTATGTGACATCTGGAGTGCCTCAGGGTAGTCATTTGGGCCCTTTGCTGTTTACTTTGTTTATTAACGATCTTCCCTCTGTCATAACACACTCTCGTGTACTAATGTATGCTGATGATGTTAAGCTTTGTTTATCACATAATGATATAGCGTCGGGTTTCAACTTACAGTCAGATATTGATTGTTTTCAGGGACGGTGTGAGTATAACCTTTTAAATTTGAACTGCCTTAAATGCAACGTGTTCACGCCAAAAGCGCGTTTAATTTCAGGAGACAGTGTCGAGCGGCAGTTTTATCCAGATTTCTATATCTCGCGCGCTCGCACTGCCGTCCGCTCTCCCTCTCCATCTCTCCCCTAAGTCTCCGCTCTGCTCTGGAGCGCTTAAGTTAAGTTAGGCTTAAGCAGTTCATGTTTCAAAGTGTACGAATAAACACCTACGCACTCGCGTAAAAACCCCAAAAGTACTCCCGCGTTTTTTGGGTACCACTCGATCTTGGGGCTTCAACTATTTAATCGATCAAGCCGCACCGCCCCAGCATTTTGGTCCTTCGAGCCGGATTTCAAAATCTTTGGACTTTCCTCTCCTGGAGTTTCCTTTGATTTTGTCCCAGCATGCTTGAAACACTCCAGATAAGTTCCGCTTACTATAATTGCCGGTCATACAGCCAGGTTTTCGAACCCTATTTCGACTAACTTTCTGTATGATATATTGTCTAAATCCAAAAGAGATTAATCCGACGCAACGGCATTTAATATATGTATTTCAATTCCGTTACTTGTGCCCGACAATATTCCAGTTTCCTTTGCCCAAATATATTTTCAATTCCAATCGTGTGTAAAATATAACTCAGCCGCAGTAAAAAATTCCCGGTCATAAAATTTTCCCTTAAGATTTGCACTCTTTATTTTTTACTGTGTTCCAGCTGCATGTGTATATTTACAAAAACAATCTAATACAGTCCACTCCAACTACTTTTCTCGACCTACAAATACGGCTAAACTATTTCTAAAATTAAAAACAAAGTGACAATATCCACAAATTTACTCCAGCAAATCGTTTGCAATTTAGTTGTGCAGGTGACAAACAAACGCACCGACATACAAACATAAGCGAAGTCTTTCCAATTCCCGCAACGTTATTCCGCTATTCGCACCCCACATATGTACATATGTACAGTGTACATACATACGTATATCGCCAGTGCACAGTGGGTCAAGAGCTCACAAAAAAGTGTTCCTTTCAAACAAACAATATTAAAGTCCTTAATTCCTTACATAAGTCCGACCATCCGATATATTAAATATTTATTGCCTATCCGACAGTGTGACCGTATATATTTACAATCTTAATTGGTTCCTAAATTCCAATTTGATTCCAATCCGTTTCCTTACATCAGAATTAAAATTCTAAATTATTTAACGTCATGGCAACATCAGTAAAATCCGCTTTAACCCGATTTATGGCCACAGCTGACTGTCTGATCCACTTTGAGGCCACTGTGAACGCTCCAGGTGCTCCTACACCAACGTTATCCGCCTATAAAATCCGTCGCGATCATCTCAATTCCTTGTGGCAAACGGTAAAGGCAGCATACGACATATGCTCCGACTGCATTATAGCCGCAGGCGAGAGCGCCGCAGACACAAAATCCATACTAAAGTCCAAGTATTACCAAACGTACTCCACTTACGAAATATTTGCCGCGCAGCTGATGGAACAAATCCAAAAGGGCTCCTCCCAAATACCTCAAGCTCCAGTAACTCCGTCCCAAAATTCGACGTCTTATGGCTGTCGGCTCCCTCCTATCGACACAGAGGTTTTCTCTGGCGATTATCTTCGCTGGCCGACTTTCCGGGACCTTTTCACGGCAATATACATAGACAATCCGAGTCTAACGCCCGTTGAAAAATTATTCCACTTAAATTCAAAAACAAGTGGCGAAGCTCATTCCATAGTTTCAAGATCCCCACTCACCAATGATGGCTTTCGCTCAGCCTGGAATAACCTAACTGAGCGTTTCGAAAATAAGCGATTGCAGGTGAACAGTCACCTGAAAACACTTTTCAATGTGCAATCCATAGCACAGGAGTCGGGAGCAGCCTTAAAGGAACTTCAACGCACTTTTCAAGGTTGCTTAACTTCCTTAAAATTTTCCGGTGTTAATATTGAGAATTGGGACCCTATCCTGGTTTATATCTGCTCGACAAAACTACCAAAGCTCACTCTCTCATTATGGGAGCAATCCATCCAAAATAAAGCCGAAATTCCTACGTGGCTTGAGCTTGATGCATATTTGACGGAGCGCCATCTAACTCTTGAGGCCGTCGATAGCTTCCGATCTGCCAATTTCCACCACGTCCAGTCCAAAGACACAAATCGAGAGGCAGAATTTCCAAAAATAAATTCCTTCAACACAAGGTTAGTTCCGATAACCAAAGGCTGCGATCTGTGTTCGAAGAAGAACCACCCCGTGCGTATATGTCCACGCTTCCTACAGATGACGGTAGAAGATCGCTTAGCCTATATCCAAAGGAAGCAGTTGTGCTCCAATTGCTTTGCAAGTAGCCATCAATTCCGGGATTGCACAAGCGCTCACAACTGTCTCACTTGCCAAGATCGGCATCACACATTGCTGCATCGAAACAGCGGTCCTACTACTCCGACGATTCCATCCGACCCTCCAAGGCCAGTATCCGCCTCAGTTCCACACATCATTTCGTCCTATTCAACGCAAGTTTCCGTACAAAAAGTTCCTCCTAAGAATACTCCATCCGAATATTGGGTTCCATACCCCGCCTTGGATGGCAGACGTACTCGAGGTATTAAATCCTACCAATGCCGAGTCTGCCAAAAGATCCATCCTCTACGGAAGTGCCACCACTTTCTACGGCTAAGCCCCCAGAATCGGCTTCAGGAAGTACATATCCAGAAGTACTGCTCCAATTGCTTGGCTCACAATCATTCCAAGGACTCCTGCCGCAGTGGTCATCACTGCCACAAGTGTGGAAAGGCCCACCACACTCTCCTACATACGGACGACCGATCTACACTTCCAACATATTCCTGAGCCTACTATCCTGAGGTTCTTGCTACGGGTGTCCTCGCAAGGGGGGGGAGAATGTTCACGCCAAAAGCGCGTTTAATTTCAGGAGACAGTGTCGAGCGGCAGTTTTATCCAGATTTCTATATCTCGCGCGCTCGCACTGCCGTCCGCTCTCCCTCTCCATCTCTCCCCTAAGTCTCCGCTCTGCTCTGGAGCGCTTAAGTTAAGTTAGGCTTAAGCAGTTCATGTTTCAAAGTGTACGAATAAACACCTACGCACGTCGCGTAAAAACCCCAAAAGTACTCCCGCGTTTTTTGGGTACCACTCGATCTTGGGGCTTCAACTATTTAATCGATCAAGCCGCACCGCCCCAGCACGATCTTCCCTCTGTCATAACACACTCTCGTGTACTAATGTATGCTGATGATGTTAAGCTTTGTTTATCACATAATGATATAGCGTCGGGTTTCAACTTACAGTCAGATATTGATTGTTTTCAGGGACGGTGTGAGTATAACCTTTTAAATTTGAACTGCCTTAAATGCAACGTTATGACTTTTCATAGGGGTACTCCTTCCTACTTTTGTTAGTTACTCTCTTCAAAATACGCCACTCGATCGTATATATTCAGTTAATGACTTAGGCGTTCTTTTGGACCCAAAACTTAAATTTGACTGCCACATAATGTCCACTGTCAGCAAGGCCATGAGTGTTCTTGGGTTTATAAAGCGTTGGTCAAAAGAATTTGATGACCCTTATACAACCAAATTATTATTTACCTCCCTTGTCCGTCCTATTTTGGAATATTGTTCTTCGGTTTGGAGCCCACAATATCAAGTGCATATTGACCGTATTGAGTCGGTACAAAAATTTCTTCTTTTTGCCCTTCGTAGTTTGAACTGGGATCAAAACATAAGGCTACCTTCCTATCAGAGTAGATTACTATTGCTTAATTTACCTACCCTTGCGAATCGTAGAACAATGCTTGGTACTATTTTTATGCAAAATCTTATAAGAGGTGATATTGATTCTGTAGAACTTGTAAACCGCCTAACTTTCAATGTTCCTGTTAGACTAACACGAAATTATTATCCCCTAAATTTGCCACGATGTACATCTAATTTTTGTCTGCACGAGCCCTTTCGCGTTCTATGTAATAATTATAACAACCTTTATCATTTAATTTGCACTTCAACTTCTATCCCGGTATTAAAAACTAATATTTTAACTCATTTGCTTCATTCTTAGATGCTTCTTTTATTTTCATTTGTGTCCCGTCTCTATTTGTTTTTTGTATCTTCCTCGCGAACTCGTATTTTTTGCCCAAATTGATAAAAGGGCCCCGCGCGTAACAAGCACGTGCTTGGTGTCGTTGGGCCACTTGTTTGTACTGCTCGTAGTGCAACAACGTCCATCAAAAAAAAAAAAAAAAAAAATAATAATAATGCAGATAACAACATAATCATTCCACAAGTCCATAGATATATGCCATATCGAAATCCGAGTTCATTTGACCTAGATATGGGCTTTTAAAGATGGACAGAAGGCCCTTTTCCGTAAAACCTTTGCAAAATCAAAATAAATGACATAAACGGTCAATGACATAAAAACGGTCATATTTTTTACTACCTTTAAAGTTATATTAAATTAAATTATTTATATTTTTTCAAGAACAAACGCTTGTTGTTTCGATAAAAACATGTACTATCCATAAATAATAACATCAGTGTCATAAAATAATTGCTACACACCTGAAAAAAAATCCAAAGTTCCCCCAATTTTTTCGGTCAAAAAGGTATTATAACCCCTTAAAGATGGAAAGAAGGCTCATTTCTGTTAGCCTTCGCAAAATTAAAATCAATTACATAAAAAACGGTCATATTTTTTACTACCTTTAAAGCTGTATATTTTAAAGCAGATAACAACAAAATCATTCCACAAGTCCATAGAGATATGCCATATCGAAATCCGAGTTCATTTGACCAAGCTATGTGCTTTTAAAGTTGGAAAGATGGCACATTTCAGTAAACCTTCGCAAAATCAAAATCAATGACATAAAACGGTCATATTTTTTATTAGCTTTAAAGTTATATATTTTAATGCAGATAACAACATAATCATTCCACAAGTTATTTAAAGTTATATATTTTAATGCAGATAACAACATAATCAATCCACAAGCCCATAAAGGTATGCCATATCGAAATCCGAGTCCTTTTGACAAAGTTATGGGCTTTTAAAGATGGAAAGAAGGCCGATTTCCGTAAACCTTTGCAAAATCAAAATCAATGAAATAAAAACGGTAATATTTTGTACAACCTTTAAAGTTATATATTTTAATACAGATAAGAACACAATAATTCCACAAGCCCAAAAAGGTATGCCATATAAAAATCCGAGTTCATTTGACCAAGTTATGGGCTTTTAAAAATGGAAAGAAGGCCCATTTCAGTAAACCTTCGCAAAATTAAGATCAATGACATAAAAACGGTCATATTTTTTAATACCTTTAAAGTTATATATTTTAATGCAGATAACAACATAATCATTCCACAAGTCCATAGAGATATGCCATATCGAAATCCGAGTTAATTTGACGAAGTTATGTGCTTTTAAAGTTGGAAAGATGGCCCATTTCAGTAAACCTTCGCAAAATCAAAATCAATGACATAAAAACGGTAATATTTTGTACTTCCTTTAAAGCTATATATTTTAATACAGATTAGAAAAAAATCATACCACAAGCCCAAAGAGGTATGCCATATCAAAGTTCGAGTTCATTTGACCAAGTTATGGGCTTTTAAAAATGGAAAGAAGGCCCATTTCAGTAAACCTTCGCAAAATAAAAATCAATGACATAAAAACGGTCATATTTTTTACTACCTTTAAAGTTATATATTTTAATGCAGATAACAACATAATCAATCCACAAGCCCATAAAGGTATGCCATATCGAAATCCGAGTTCATTTGACCAAGTTATGGGCTTTTAAAGATGGAAAGAAGGCCGATTTCCGTAAACCTTTGCAAAATCAAAATCAATGAAATAAAAACGGTAATATTTTGTACAACCTTTAAAGTTATATATTTTAATACAGATAAGAACACAATAATTCCACAAGCCCAAAAAGGTATGCCATATAAAAATCCGAGTTCATTTGACCAAGTCATGGGCTTTTAAAAATGGAAAGAAGGCCCATTTCAGTAAACCTTCGCAAAATTAAGATCAATGACATAAAAACGGTCATATTTTTTAATACCTTTAAAGTTATATATTTTAATGCAGATAACAACATAATCATTCCACAAGTCCATAGAGATATGCCATATCGAAATCCGAGTTAATTTGACGAAGTTATGTGCTTTTAAAGTTGGAAAGATGGCCCATTTCAGTAAACCTTCGCAAAATCAAAATCAATGACATAAAAACGGTAATATTTTGTACTTCCTTTAAAGCTATATATTTTAATACGGATTAGAAAAAAATCATACCACAAGCCCAAAGAGGTATGCCATATCAAAGTTCGAGTTCATTTGACCAAGTTATGGGCTTTTAAAAATGGAAAGAAGGCTCATTTCAGTTAACCTACGCAAAATTAAAATCAATGAAATAAAAACGTTAATATTTTGAACTACCTTTAAAGTTAAATGTTTAAGTGCGGATAACAGTATAATCATTCCACAAGCACATGAAGGTATGCCTTTTCGAAATCAGAGTCCTTTTGACCAAGTCATGGGCTTTTAAAGATGGAAAGAAGGCCCATTTCAGTAAACCTTCGCAAAATTAAAATCATAGACATAAAACGGTCATATTTTTTATTAGCTTTAAAGTTATATATTTTAATGCAGATAACAACATAATCATTTTACAAGTTATTTAAAGTTATATATTTTAATGCAGATAACAACAAAATCAATCCACAAGCCCATAAAGGTATGCCATATCGAAATCCGAGTTCATTTGACCAAGTTATGGGCTTTTAAAGATGGAAAGAAGGCCGATTTCCGTAAACCTTTGCAAAATCAAAATCAATGAAATAAAAACGGTAATATTTTGTACAACCTTTAAAGTTATATATTTTAATACAGATAAGAACACAATAATTCCACAAGCCCAAAAAGGTATGCCATATAAAAATCCGAGTTCATTTGACCAAGTTATGGGCTTTTAAAAATGGAAAGAAGGCTCATTTCAGTTAACCTACGCAAAATTAAAATCAATGACATAAAAACGGTCATATTTTTTACTACCTTTAAAGTTATATATTTTAATGCAGATAACAACATAATCAATCCACAAGCCCATAAAGGTATGCCATATCGAAATCCGAGTCCTTTTGACCAAGTTATGGGCTTTGAAAGATGGAAAGAAGGCCCATTTCAGTAAACCTTCGCAAAATTAAAATCAATGACATAAAACGGTCATATTTTTTATTAGCTTTAAAGTTATATATTTTAATGCAGATAACAACATAATCATTTTACAAGTTATTTAAAGTTATATATTTTAATGCAGATAACAACAAAATCAATCCACAAGCCCATAAAGGTATGCCATATCGAAATCCGAGTTCATTTGACCAAGTTATGGGCTTTTAAAGATGGAAAGAAGGCCCATTTCCGTAGACCTTTGTAAAATCAAAATCAATGACATAAAAACGGTAATATTTTGTACTACCTTTAAAGCTATATATTTTAATACAGATTAGAAAAAAATCATACCACAAGCCCAAAGAGGTATGCCATATCAAAGTTCGAGTTCATTTGACCAAGTTATGGGCTTTTAAAAATGGAAAGAAGGCCCATTTTAGTAAACCTTCGCAAAATAAAAATCAATGACATAAAAACGGTCATATTTTTTACTACCTTTAAAGTTATATATTTTAATGCAGATAACAACATAATCAATCCACAAGCCCATAGAGGTATGCCATATCGAAATCCGAGTCCTTTTGACCAAGTTATGGGCTTTTAAAGATGGAAAGAAGGCCGATTTCCGTAAACCTTTGCAAAATCAAAATCAATGAAATAAAAACGGTAATATTTTGTACAACCTTTAAAGTTATATATTTTAATACAGATAAGAACACAATAATTCCACAAGCCCAAAAAGGTATGCCATATAAAAATCCGAGTTCATTTGACCAAGTTATGGGCTTTTAAAAATGGAAAGAAGGCCCATTTCAGTAAACCTTCGCAAAATTAAGATCAATGACATAAAAACGGTCATATTTTTTAATACCTTTAAAGTTATATATTTTAATGCAGATAACAACATAATCATTCCACAAGTCCATAGAGATATGCCATATCGAAATCCGAGTTAATTTGACGAAGTTATGTGCTTTTAAAGTTGGAAAGATGGCCCATTTCAGTAAACCTTCGCAAAATCAAAATCAATGACATAAAAACGGTAATATTTTGTACTTCCTTTAAAGCTATATATTTTAATACAGATTAGAAAAAAATCATACCACAAGCCCAAAGAGGTATGCCATATCAAAGTTCGAGTTCATTTGACCAAGTTATGGGCTTTTAAAAATGGAAAGAAGGCTCATTTCAGTTAACCTACGCAAAATTAAAATCAATGACATAAAAACGTTAATATTTTGAACTACCTTTAAAGTTAAATGTTTAAGTGCGGATAACAGTATAATCATTCCACAAGCACATGAAGGTATGCCTTATCGAAATCAGAGTCCTTTTGACCAAGTCATGGGCTTTTAAAGATGGAAAGAAGG
This sequence comes from Drosophila suzukii, assembly GCF_013340165.1. Lineage (NCBI taxonomy): Eukaryota > Metazoa > Arthropoda > Insecta > Diptera > Drosophilidae > Drosophila > Drosophila suzukii. The sequence goes on from NW_023496898.1 coordinate 64,074, forward strand.
CCCATTTCAGTAAACCTTCGCAAAATTAAAATCAATGACATAAAACGGTCATATTTTTTATTAGCTTTAAAGTTATATATTTTAATGCAGATAACAACATAATCATTTTACAAGTTATTTAAAGTTATATATTTTAATGCAGATAACAACAAAATCAATCCACAAGCCCATAAAGTTATGCCATATCGAAATCCGAGTTCATTTGACCAAGTTATGGGCTTTTAAAGATGGAAAGAAGGCCCATTTCCGTAGACCTTTGCAAAATCAAAATCAATGACATAAAAACGGTAATATTTTGTACTACCTTTAAAGCTATATATTTTAATACAGATTAGAAAAAAATCATACCACAAGCCCAAAGAGGTATGCCATATCAAAGTTCGAGTTCATTTGACCAAGTTATGGGCTTTTAAAAATGGAAAGAAGGCCCATTTCAGTAAACCTTCGCAAAATAAAAATCAATGACATAAAAACGGTCATATTTTTTACTACCTTTAAAGTTATATATTTTAATGCAGATATAAACATAATCATTCCACAAGTCCATAGAGATATGCCATATCGAAATCCGAGTTCATTTGACCAAGTTATGGGCTTTCAAAAATGGAAAGAAGGCCCATTTCAGTAAATTTAAGAACGGTTATATTTTGTACTGCCTTTAAAAATAAATGTTTAAGTGCGGATAACAGTAAAATCATTCCACAAGCACATAAAGGTATGCCATATCGAAATCCGAGTCCTTTTGACCAAGCTATGGGGCTTTAAAGATGGAAAGAAGGCCCATTTCTGTAAACCTTCGCAAAATTTAAATCAATGAAATAAAAACGGTAATATTTTGTACAACCTTTAAAGTTATATATTTTAATACAGATAAGAACACAATAATTCCACAAGCCCAAAAAGGTATGCCATATAAAAATCCGAGTTCATTTGACCAAGTTATGGGCTTTTAAAAATGGAAAGAAGGCCCATTTCAGTAAACCTTCGCAAAATTAAGATCAATGACATAAAAACGGTCATATTTTTTAATACCTTTAAAGTTATATATTTTAATGCAGATAACAACATAATAATTCCACAAGTCCATAGAGATATGCCATATCGAAATCCGAGTTAATTTGACGAAGTTATGTGCTTTTAAAGTTGGAAAGATGGCCCATTTCAGTAAACCTTCGCAAAATCAAAATCAATGACATAAAAACGGTAATATTTTGTACTTCCTTTAAAGCTATATATTTAAATACAGATTAGAAAAAAATCATACCACAAGCCCAAAAAGGTATGCCATATCAAAGTTCGAGTTCATTTGACCAAGTTATGGGCTTTTAAAAATGGAAAGAAGGCTCATTTCAGTAAACCTTCGCAAAATTAAAATCAATGACATAAAAACGTTAATATTTTGAACTACCTTTAAAGTTAAATGTTTAAGTGCGGATAACAGTATAATCATTCCACAAGCACATAGAGGTATGCCTTATCGAAATCAGAGTCCTTTTGACCAAGTCATGGGCTTTTAAAGATGGAAAGAAGGCCCATTTCAGTAAACCTTCGCAAAATTAAAATCAATGACATAAAACGGTCATATTTTTTATTAGCTTTAAAGTTATATATTTTAATGCAGATAACAACATAATCATTTTACAAGTTATTTAAAGTTATATATTTTAATGCAGATAACAACATAATCAATCCACAAGCCCATAAAGGTATGCCATATCGAAATCCGAGTTCATTTGACCAAGTTATGGGCTTTTAAAGATGGAAAGAAGGCCCATTTCCGTAGACCTTTGCAAAATCAAAATCAATGACATAAAAACGGTAATATTTTGTACTACCTTTAAAGCTATATATTTTAATACAGATTAGAAAAAAATCATACCACAAGCCCAAAGAGGTATGCCATATCAAAGTTCGAGTTCATTTGACCAAGTTATGGGCTTTTAAAAATGGAAAGAAGGCCCATTTCAGTAAACCTTCGCAAAATAAAAATCAATGACATAAAAACGGTCATATTTTTTACTACCTTTAAAGTTATATATTTTAATGCAGATATAAACATAATCATTCCACAAGTCCATAGAGATATGCCATATCGAAATCCGAGTTCATTTGACCAAGTTATGGGCTTTCAAAAATGGAAAGAAGGCCCATTTCAGTAAATTTAAGAACGGTTATATTTTGTACTGCCTTTAAAAATAAATGTTTAAGTGCGGATAACAGTAAAATCATTCCACAAGCACATAAAGGTATGCCATATCGAAATCCGAGTCCTTTTGACCAAGCTATGGGGCTTTAAAGATGGAAAGAAGGCCCATTTCTGTAAACCTTCGCAAAATTTAAATCAATGAAATAAAAACGGTAATATTTTGTACAACCTTTAAAGTTATATATTTTAATACAGATAAGAACACAATAATTCCACAAGCCCAAAAAGGTATGCCATATAAAAATTCGAGTTCATTTGACCAAGTTATGTGCTTTTAAAGTTGGAAAGATGGCCCATTTCAGTAAACCTTCGCAAAATCAAAATCAATGACATAAAAACGGTCATATTTTGAACTACCTTTAAAGTTAAATGTTTAAGTGGGGATAACAGTATAATCATTCCACAAGCACATAAAGGTATGCCTTATCGAAATCCGAGTCCTTTTGACAAAGTTATGGGCTATTAAAGATGGAAAGAAGGCCCATTTCAGTAAACCTTCGCAAAATTAAAATCAATGACATAAAACGGTCATATTTTTTATTAGCTTTAAAGTTAAATATTTTAATGCAGATAACAACATAATCATTCCACAAGTTATTTGAAGTTATATATTTTAATGCAGATAACAACATAATCAATCCACAAGCCCATAAAGGTATGCCATATCGAAATCCGAGTCCTTTTGACCAAGTTATGGGCTTTTAAAGATGGAAAGAAGGCCGATTTCCGTAAACCTTTGCAAAATCAAAATCAATGAAATAAAAACGGTAATATTTTGTACAACCTTTAAAGTTATATATTTTAATACAGATAAGAACACAATAATTCCACAAGCCCAAAAAGGTATGCCATATAAAAATCCGAGTTTATTTGACCAAGTTATGGGCTTTTAAAAATGGAAAGAAGGCCCATTTCAGTAAACCTTCGCAAAATTAAGATCAATGACATAAAAACGGTCATATTTTTTAATACCTTTAAAGTTATATATTTTAATGCAGATAACAACATAATCATTCCACAAGTCCATAGAGATATGCCATATCGAAATCCGAGTTAATTTGACGAAGTTATGTGCTTTTAAAGTTGGAAAGATGGCCCATTTCAGTAAACCTTCGCAAAATCAAAATCAATGACATAAAAACGGTAATATTTTGTACTTCCTTTAAAGCTATATATTTTAATACAGATTAGAAAAAAATCATACCACAAGCCCAAAGAGGTATGCCATATCAAAGTTCGAGTTCATTTGACCAAGTTATGGGCTTTTAAAAATGGAAAGAAGGCTCATTTCAGTAAACCTTCGCAAAATTAAAATCAATGACATAAAAACGTTAATATTTTGAACTACCTTTAAAGTTAAATGTTTAAGTGCGGATAACAGTATAATCATTCCACAAGCACATAAAGGTATGCCTTATCGAAATCAGAGTCCTTTTGACCAAGTCATGGGCTTTTAAAGATGGAAAGAAGGCCCATTTCAGTAAACCTTCGCAAAATTAAAATCAATGACATAAAACGGTCATATTTTTTATTAGCTTTAAAGTTATATATTTTAATGCAGATAACAACATAATCATTTTACAAGTTATTTAAAGTTATATATTTTAATGCAGATAGCAACATAATCAATCCACAAGCCCATAAAGGTATGCCATATCGAAATCCGAGTTCATTTGACCAAGTTATGGGCTTTTAAAGATGGAAAGAAGGCCCATTTCCGTAGACCTTTGCAAAATCAAAATCAATGACATAAAAACGGTAATATTTTGTACTACCTTTAAAGCTATATATTTTAATACAGATTAGAAAAAAATCATTCCACAAGCCCAAAGAGGTATGCCATATCAAAGTTCGAGTTCATTTGACCAAGTTATGGGCTTTTAAAAATGGAAAGAAGGCCCATTTCAGTAAACCTTCGCAAAATAAAAATCAATGACATAAAAACGGTCATATTTTTTACTACCTTTAAAGTTATATATTTTAATGCAGATATAAACATAATCATTCCACAAGTCCATAGAGATATGCCATATCGAAATCCGAGTTCATTTGACCAAGTTATGGGCTTTCAAAAATGGAAAGAAGGCCCTTTCAGTAAATTTAAGAACGGTTATATTTTGTACTGCCTTTAAAAATAAATGTTTAAGTGCGGATAACAGTAAAATCATTCCACAAGCACATAAAGGTATGCCATATCGAAATCCGAGTCCTTTTGACCAAGCTATGGGGCTTTAAAGATGGAAAGAAGGCCCATTTCTGTAAACCTTCGCAAAATTTAAATCAATGAAATAAAAACGGTAATATTTTGTACAACCTTTAAAGTTATATATTTTAATACAGATAAGAACACAATAATTCCACAAGCCCAAAAAGGTATGCCATATAAAAATTCGAGTTCATTTGACCAAGTTATGTGCTTTTAAAGTTGGAAAGATGGCCCATTTCAGTAAACCTTCGCAAAATCAAAATCAATGACATAAAAACGGTCATATTTTGAACTACCTTTAAAGTTAAATGTTTAAGTGGGGATAACAATATAATCATTCCACAAGCACATAAAGGTATGCCTTATCGAAATCCGAGTCCTTTTGACCAAGTTATGGGCTATTAAAGATGGAAAGAAGGCCCATTTCAGTAAACCTTCGCAAAATTAAAATCAATGACATAAAACGGTCATATTTTTTATTAGCTTTAAAGTTATATATTTTAATGCAGATAACAACATAATCATTCCACAAGTTATTTAAAGTTATATATTTTAATGCAGATAACAACATAATCAATCCACAAACCCATAAAGGTATGCCATATCGAAAACCGAGTCCTTTTGACCAAGTTATGGGCTTTTAAAGATGAGAAGAAGGCCGATTTCCGTAAACCTTTGCAAAATCAAAATCAATGATATAAAAACGGTAATATTTTGTACTACCTTTAAAGCTATATATTTTAATACAGATTAGAAAAAAACAAGGAAGAACGCTATAGTCGAGTACCTCGTCTATCAGATACCCGTTACTCAAAGGGAAATGGAGATATGCAAGCAGCAAAGCGAAATTAAAATGCGCCACCTACCGGCGGTAGACATATTTAAGCGTTATGGGCGTTAGAGTGGGCGTGGCAAATTTATTTTTGGATCAATCGATAGGTATTGACGACACCAATACATTTCAGTTAAAATTTTTTATCTAGCATGCAAATTGTGGGCGTCACAGGTTTTCGCGGTTTGTGGGCGTTTAAGTAGGCGTGGCAAACTTTTTTTAAAGTCAATTGATAGGTATTGACGACACCAATACATTTCAGTTAAAATTTTTTATCTAGCATGCAAATTGTGGGCGTCACAGGTTTTCGCGGTTTGTGGGCGTTTAAGTGGGCGTGGCAAACTTTTTTTTAAGTCAATTGATAGGTATTGATGAGAACAATACATTTCAGTTAAAATTTTCTATCTAGCATAGGAGCGTAGGAGTTACAGTTTTGGGCGGTTTGTGGGCGTTATAGTGGGCGTGGCAGTCTACTGAAACAAACTTGCGCTGCGTAAGAAGCTCAGGAATCTGTACGCCAAATCTCAACAGCCTAGCTCTCATAGTTTCCGAGATCTCAGCGTTCATCCGGACAGACAGACGGACAGACGGACAGACGGTCAGACGGACAGACGGACAGACGGACAGACGGACATGGCTAGATCGACTCGGCTAGTGATCCTGATCAAGAATATATATACTTTATGGGGTCGGAAACGCTTCCTTCTGCCTGTTACATACTTTCCGACGAATCTAGTATACCCTTTTACTCCACGAGTAACGGGTATAATCATACCACAAGCACAAAGAGGTATGCCATATCAAAGTTCGAGTTCACTTGACCAAGTTATGGGCTTTTAAAAATGGACAGAAGGCCCATTTCAGTAAACCTTCGCAAAATAAAAATCAATGACATAAAAACGGTCATATTTTTTACTACCTTTAAAGTTATATATTTTAATGCAGATAACAAGATGGACAGAAGGCCCTTTTCCGTAAAACCTTTGCAAAATCAAAATCAATGACATAAACGGTTAATGACATAAAAACGGTCATATTTTTTACTACCTTTAAAGTTATATTAAATTAAATTATTTATATTTTTTCAAGAACAAACGCTTGTTGTTTCGATAAAAACATGTATTATCCATAAATAATAACATCAGTGTCATAAAATAATTGCTACACACCTGAAAAAAAATCCAAAGTTCCCCCAATTTTTTCGCTCAAAAAGGTATTATAACCCCTTAAAGATGGAAAGAAGGCTCATTTCTGTTAGCCTTCGCAAAATTAAAATCAATTACATAAAAAACGGTCATATTTTTTACTACCTCTAAAGAGTATATTTTAAAGCAGATAAAAACATAGTCATTCCACAAGCCCATAAAGGTATGCCGTATCGAAATCCGAGTTCATTTGACCAAGTTATGGGCTTTCAAAAATGGAAAGAAGGCCCATTTTAGTAAACCTTCGCAAAATAAAAATCAATGACATAAAAACGGTCATATTTTTTACTACCTTTAAAGCTATATATTTTAATGCAGATAACAACATAATCATTCCACAAGCCCATAAAGGTATGCCATATCGAAATCCGAGTTCATTTGACCAAGTTATGGGCTTTTAAAGATGGAAAGAAGGCCCATTTCCGTAGACCTTTGCAAAATCAAAATCAATTACATAAAAACGGTAATATTTTGTACTACCTTTAAAGCTATATATTTTAATACAGATTAGAAAAAAATCATACCACAAGCCCAAAGAGGTATGCCATATCAAAGTTCGAGTTCATTTGACCAAGTTATGGGCTTTTAAAAATGGAAAGAAGGCCCATTTCAGTAAACCTTCGCAAAATAAAAATCAATGACATAAAAACGGTCATATTTTTTACTACCTTTAAAGTTATATATTTTAATGCAGATATAAACATAATCATTCCACAAGTCCATAGAGATATGCCATATCGAAATCCGAGTTCATTTGACCAAGTTATGGGCTTTCAAAAATGGAAAGAAGGCCCATTTCAGTAAATTTAAGAACGGTTATATTTTGTACTGCCTTTAAAAATAAATGTTTAAGTGCGGATAACAGTAAAATCATTCCACAAGCACATAAAGGTATGCCATATCGAAATCCGAGTCCTTTTGACCAAGCTATAGGGCTTTAAAGATGGAAAGAAGGCCCATTTCTGTAAACCTTCGCAAAATTTAAATCAATGAAATAAAAACGGTAATATTTTGTACAACCTTTAAAGTTATATATTTTAATACAGATAAGAACACAATAATTCCACAAGCCCAAAAAGGTATGCCATATAAAAATTCGAGTTCATTTGACCAAGTTATGTGCTTTTAAAGTTGGAAAGATGGCCCATTTCAGTAAACCTTCGCAAAATCAAAACCAATGACATAAAAACGGTCATATTTTGAACTACCTTTAAAGTTAAATGTTTAAGTGGGGATAACAGTATAATCATTCCACAAGCACATAAAGGTATGCCTTATCGAAATCCGAGTCCTTTTGACCAAGTTATGGGCTATTAAAGATGGAAAGAAGGCCCATTTCAGTAAACCTTCGCAAAATTAAAATCAATGACATAAAACGGTCATATTTTTTATTAGCTTTAAAGTTATATATTTTAATGCAGATAACAACACAATCATTCCACAAGTTATTTAAAGTTATATATTTTAATGCAGATAACAACATAATCAATCCACAAGCCCATAAAGGTATGCCATATCGAAATCCGAGTCCTTTTGACCAAGTTATGGGCTTTTAAAGATGGAAAGAAGGCCGATTTCCGTAAACCTTTGCAAAATCAAAATCAATGAAATAAAAACGGTAATATTTTGAACAACCTTTAAAGTTATATATTTTAATACAGATAAGAACACAATAATTCCACAAGCCCAAAAAGGTATACCATATAAAAATCCGAGTTCATTTGACCAAGTTATGGGCTTTTAAAAATGGAAAGAAGGCCCATTTCAGTAAACCTTCGCAAAATTAAAATCAATGACATAAAAACGGTCATATTTCTTAATACCTTTAAAGTTATATATTTTAATGCAGATAACAACATAATCAATCCACAAGCCCATAAAGGTATGCCATATCGAAATCCGAGTTCATTTGCCCAAGTTATGGGCTTTTAAAGATGGAAAGAAGGCCCATTTCCGTAGACCTTTGCAAAATCAAAATCAATGACATAAAAACGGTAATATTTTGTACTACCTTTAAAGCTAAATATTTTAATACAGATTAGAAAAAAATCATACCACAAGCCCAAAGAGGTATGCCATATCAAAGTTCGAGTTCATTTGACCAAGTTATGGGCTTTTAAAAATGGAAAGAAGGCCCATTTCAGTAAACCTTCGAAAAATAAAAATCAATGACATAAAAACGGTCATATTTTTTACTACCTTTAAAGTTATATATTTCAATGCAGATATAAACATAATCATTCCACAAGTCCATAGAGATATGCCATATCGAAATCCGAGTTCATTTGACCAAGTTATGGGCTTTCAAAAATGGAAAGAAGGCCCATTTCAGTAAATTTAAGAACGGTTATATTTTGTACTGCCTTTAAAAATAAATGTTTAAGTGCGGATAACAGTAAAATCATTCCACAAGCACATAAAGGTATGCCATATCGAAATCCGAGTCCTTTTGACCAAGCTATGGGGCCTTAAAGATGGAAAGAAGGCCCATTTCTGTAAACCTTCGCAAAATTTAAATCAATGAAATAAAAACGGTAATATTTTGTACAACCTTTAAAGTTATATATTTTAATACAGATAAGAACACAATAATTCCACAAGCCCAAAAAGGTATGCCATATAAAAATTCGAGTTCATTTGACCAAGTTATGTGCTTTTAAAGTTGGAAAGATGGCCCATTTCAGTAAACCTTCGCAAAATCAAAATCAATGACATAAAAACGGTCATATTTTGAACTACCTTTAAAGTTAAATGTTTAAGTGGGGATAACAGTATAATCATTCCACAAGCACATAAAGGTATGCCTTATCGAAATCCGAGTCCTTTTGACCAAGTTATGGGCTATTAAAGATGGAAAGAAGGCCCATTTCAGTAAACCTTCGCAAAATTAAAATCAATGACATAAAACGGTCATATTTTTTATTAGCTTTAAAGTTATATATTTTAATGCAGATAACAACACAATCATTCCACAAGTTATTTAAAGTTATATATTTTAATGCAGATAACAACATAGTCAATCCACAAGCCCATAAAGGTATGCCATATCGAAATCCGAGTCCTTTTGACCAAGTTATGGGCTTTTAAAGATGGAAAGAAGGCCGATTTCCGTAAACCTTTGCAAAATCAAAATCAATGAAATAAAAACGGTAATATTTTGAACAACCTTTAAAGTTATATATTTTAATACAGATAAGAACACAATAATTCCACAAGCCCAAAAAGGTATACCATATAAAAATCCGAGTTCATTTGACCAAGTTATGGGCTTTTAAAAATGGAAAGAAGGCCCATTTCAGTAAACCTTCGCAAAATTAAAATCAATGACATAAAAACGGTCATATTTCTTAATACCTTTAAAGTTATATATTTTAATGCAGATAACAACATAATCAATCCACAAGCCCATAAAGGTATGCCTTATCGAAATCCGAGTCCTTTTGACCAAGTTATGGGCTATTAAAGATGGAAAGAAGGCCCATTTCAGTAAACCTTCGCAAAATTAAAATCAATGACATAAAACGGTCATATTTTTTATTAGCTTTAAAGTTATATATTTTAATGCAGATAACAACATAATCATTCCACAAGTTATTTAAAGTTATATATTTTAATGCAGATAACAACATAATCAATCCACAAACCCATAAAGGTATGCCATATCGAAATCCGAGTCCTTTTGACCAAGTTATGGGCTTTTAAAGATGGAAAGAAGGCCGATTTCCGTAAACCTTTGCAAAATCAAAATCAATGATATAAAAACGGTAATATTTTGTACTACTTTTAAAGCTATATATTTTTATACAGATTAGAAAAAAATCATACCACAAGCACAAAGAGGTATGCCATATCAAAGTTCGAGTTCACTTAACCAAGTTTTGGGCTTTCAAAAATGGACAGAAGGCCCATTTCAGTAAACCTTCGCAAAATAAAAATCAATGACATAAAAACGGTCATATTTTTTACTACCTTTAAAGTTATATATTTTAATGCAGATATTAACATTATCATTCCACAAGTCCATATAGATATGCCATATCGAAATCCGAGTTCATTTGACCAAGTTATGGGCTTTCAAAAATGGACAGAAGGCCCATTTCAGTAAACCTTCGCAAAATAAAAATCAATGACATAAAAACGGTCATATTTTTTACTACCTTTAAAGTTACATATTTTAATGCAAAATCAAAATCAATGATATAAAAACGGTAATATTTTGTACTTCCTTTAAAGCTATATATTTTAATACAGATTAGAAAAAAATTATACCACAAGCCCAAAGAGGTATGCCATATCAAAGTTCGAGTTCATTTGACCAAGTTATGGGCTTTTAAAAATGGAAAGAAGGCTCATTTCAGTTGACTTACGCAAAATTAAAATCAATGACATAAAATCGTTAATATTTTGAACTACCTTTAAAGTTAAATGTTTAAGTGCGGATAACAGTATAATCATTCCACAAGCACATAAAGGTATGCCTTATCGAAATCAGAGTCCTTTTGACCAAGTCATGGGCTTTTAAAGATGGATAGAAGGCCCATTTCAGTAAACCTTCGCAAAATTAAAATCAATGACATAAAACGGTCATATTTTTTATTAGCTTTAAAGTTATATGTTTTAATGCAGATAACAACATAATCATTTTACAAGTTATTTAAAGTTATATATTTTAATGCAGATAACAACATAATCAATCCACAAGCCCATAAAGGTATGCCATATCGAAATCCGAGTTCATTTGACCAAGTTATGGGCTTTTAAAGATGGAAAGAAGGCCCATTTCCGTAGACCTTTGCAAAATCAAAATCAATGACATAAAAACGGTAATATTTTGTACTACCTTTAAAGCTATATATTTTAATACAGATTAGAAAAAAATCATTCCACAAGTCCATAGAGATATGCCATATCGAAATCCGAGTTCATTTGACCAAGTTATGGGCTTTCAAAAATGGAAGGAAGGCCCATTTCAGTAAACCTTCGCAAAATAAAAATCAATGACATAAAAACGGTCATATTTTTTACTACCTTTAAAGTTACATATTTTAATGCAGATAACAACATAATCATTCCACAAGTCCATAGAGCTATGCCATATAGAAATCCGAGTTCATTTGACCTAGATATGGGCTTTTGAAGATGGACAGAAGGCCCATTTCCGTAAAACCTTTGCAAAATCAAAGTCAATGACATAAACGGTCAATGACATAAAAACGGTCATATTTTTTACTACCTTTAAAGTTATATTAAATTAAATTATTTATATTTTTTCAAGAACAAACGCTTGTTGTTTCGATAAAAACATGTACTATCCATAAATAATAACATCAGTGTCATAAAATAATTGCTACACACCTGAAAAAAAATCCAAAGTTCCCCCAATTTTTTCGCTCAAAAAGGTATTATAACCCCTTAAAGATGGAAAGAAGGCTCATTTCTGTTAGCCTTCGCAAAATTAAAATCAATTACATAAAAAGCGGTCATATTTTTTACTACCTTTAAAGCTGTATATTTTAAAGCAGATAAAAACATAGTCATTCCACAAGCCCATAAAGGTATGCCGTATCGAAATCCGAGTTCATTTGACCAAGTTATGGGCTTTCAAAAATGGAAAGAAGGCCCATTTTAGTAAACCTTCGCAAAATAAAAATCAATGACATAGAAACGGTCATATTTTTTACTACCTTTAAAGCTATATATTTTAATGCAGATAACAACATAATCATTCCACAAGCCCATAAAGGTATGCCATGTCGAAATCCGAGTTAATTTGACAAAGTTGTGGGCTTTTAAAGATGGAAAGAAGGCCCATTTCAGTAAATTAAAGAACGGTTTTATTTTGTACTGCCTTTAAAGTTAAATGTGTAAGTGCGGATAACAGTAAAATCAATTCACAAGCACATAAAGGTATGCCATATCGAAATCCGAGTCCTTTTGACCAAGTTATGGGGTTTTAAAGATGGAAAGAAGGCCCATTTCTGTAAACCTTCGCAAAATTAAAATCAATGAAATAAAAACGGTAATATTTTGTACAACCTTTAAAGTTATATATTTTAATACAGATAAAAACACAATCATTCCACAAGCCCAAAAAGGTATGCCATATAAAAATCCGAGTTCATTCGTCCAAGTTATGGGGTTTTAAAAATGGAAAGAAGGCCCATTTCAGTAAACCTTCGCAAAATAAACGGTCATATTTTTTACTACCTTTAAAGTTATATATTTTAATGCAGATAACAACATAATCGTTCCACAAGTCCATAGAAATATGCCATATCGAAATCCGAGTTCGATTGACCAAGTTATGGGCTTTCAAAAATGGAAAGAAGGCCCATTTCAGTAAAACTTCGCAAAATAAAAATCAATGACATAAAAACGGTCATATTTTTTACTACCTTTAACGTTATGTATGTAGGATTGGCAGTCCTATTAATAACAGATCAGTTGTTCTGTTCCGTAACATTTTTCGGTAGTGTTAAAAAGCGTGAAAAATGCGCAAGAGAGTAGAGATTGAACATCAGCAGAGGAAGAATAAACTATTAATAATCATTAAATAAATTTACGGAAGCAATGGAAGCCTTTCTCTACAATTTTGGGGGCTCGACCGAGAACAATCCACAAACGAAAAATTGAGTGTGATACGCGGCCAAACAACCATCAAGTTCTTGTGCTAAGAATCCATCGATCGCAGTTTATTGAACAAAACGAAACGGAGAAACTAGAAAGTTATAAAACTGAAATGATTACGAGAAAGAGAGACTAAAAAACCATCCAGGAGAGCTGAGAATTTTCATGTTGCGCAATTCCATACAAGTTTTGCAAAGTATAATGAAATTCTGAAACTACAAAACTACAAAATTTATTGCGCTGTTTGCCGATCTGAGGGCAAAATTGTTTCTGTGGAAACAAGTAAATTCCTAACGGAAGACGACGAAAGGCGTTTATACAATCCGTTGTCGCAGAGAGCGACAATAATGGCTAAAGCGACAACTTGACCAGGAGGATAACTTAGAAACGTAAAAGCTGGAGGAGATCACGACGGAGCAGAGATCCAGATGAGGTGATACGAAGCGGCAAAGTGACGCCACTGAAGTTGAAAGCGATTGAAGGCGCTATTGAAGGCGTGGTTGAAGGCGCTATTGAAGGCGTGGTTGAAGGCGATATTGAACGCGCGGCTGAAGACGGAGTTGAAAAGCAGTTCGAAAAGCAGTTATCCATCAGAGCGGTTGCAGCATTTATTGCAACGATTTACCAGAGACGAATTTGAAAAGCAGTGGCAAATATCAGAGATGAGTAACAAAGGACTAGATACTGCAGGCGATTCGCAAGTATAAATCCACATATGCATACATTATATTGAAAAAAGAAAACAATTTTATGCAACGTAAACAATATTTTATTCCCATTTAAGTTGTTCTTATTTATTAATTTAAGAGAAATAAAATAAGTTATGTAAGTTTAGAAAATATGAATGTTGAAGAGATCACACGATTTTCTGTTGCAGAGCTTAAAGACAAGATAAAAGAATTAAGATTACCAAGTTCAGGCCTCAAAGCAGTGTTACAGGAAAGACTCATCTCCTATTTTGAGGGAGAAAATATCGACCAGCAGGAAAACTCAGAAAGTTCAGAGGAGTCAGATTCTTCTGATTCTCCACCCTTAGCCATGACTTTCACTTTGAGAGATATTGAGGATTCGCTTTCTGCATTCACTGGAAATGGTTCTCCGGATATTGATGAGTGGCTTGCAGATTTCGAGCTTAATTCTATTACAGTTGGGTGGACTGATCTTCAAAAATTCATTTACGGTAGACAGTTGGTAAAGGGAGCTGCAAAATTATTCTTGGGCAGCCAACCAGGAATAAATGATTGGGAAGCACTAAAAGAAGCTTTAAAAAATGAATTTGGAGAAAAGCTTACAGCAAAACAGGTTCACAAGATGCTCGAAAACAGGAAGAAAAACCAGAAAGAGAGTCTGATAGAATACTTCTACAGTATGACTGCATTGGCAAATCAGTCGAAGTTGGACGTAGAAAGTATTATAGAATACATAGTGGAGGGTATACCAGACCCGAAGCAAAATAAAAGTTGTTTGTACCAGGCGTCCAATCTTAAGGAGTTTCGTGAGAAGCTTAAGGTTTACGAGAAGATTTGCGCGAGTCAGGGCTTTAAGCCAAAGCCGAAGTTTGACAGTTCTTTAGTTAAAACTAACCAAGATGGCAGACGTTGCTTTAAGTGTGGTGGCAGCAATCATATTGCAAAGGATTGTAAGGAAGTAGGTATAAAATGTTTCAAATGCAATCAGTTTGGTCACAAGGCAAATCAATGCGGTACCAAGGAAGCTCGTAAGGAAGTGAAAAATGAAAAGTCAAACATTCAGCAGCTGTCACAGTTAACTTTTAACAGAGCGTTTAAAAACATAAACATTGGTGCGAACAGATTACGGCGTTATTCGATTCTGGCAGCGATATTTGTACCATTTGCGAGACGGCTTACACTCGCATCCACCCCGACATTCTCAAACCTGATATTAAGGAGCTAATTGGAATAGGTGGCAAGAAAATATACACTCTGGGTTCGTTCACAGTTGAGACGAAGTTAGATGACGCTGACGTTAATTTGTGCTTTCAAGTAGTGCGCGACAAGGATATCCTTTATGAAGGTGTGATCGGTAGCGATGTCCTTAATACAGTAACCGCAACAATTGGAGCAAACGGAGTCGTTTTCCACGCAGTTCATCCAGCAGATCTTGGACATTTGTCTGATCTCACCTTAGGTAGAGATGAAATTAGTCCAAGCCATGACATAAATCTCACTCATTATACATTAGATGCGTCTTCCACTGGCATTTCAGACTTGACAGAAACTTTTCATCAGCTAATGGCATCTAATTTCATTGAAGACAATTTCATGCCAGACCTAGATCTGCTTCACTTGAGCAACGACATAAGATCAGCAGTGGTTGGGTTAGTTCAAAGTTACAAGCCATTAAAGCCAGAGTCAAGCCCAGTAGAAATGAAAATACTCCTCACCGATGAAGTCCCAGTCTATCAGAGACCTAGGCGCTTACCGTACGAGGAAACTGAGAAAGTCGACAAGCAGATCAGGGAGTGGCTTAAGGAAGGAATCATTCGTCAAAGTGTTTCCGAATACGCCTCACCCATAGTGTTGGTTGCTAAAAAAGATGGCACTAAAAGACTCTGTTGCGACTACCGCAAATTGAACCAGAATATTATTCGCGACAACTTCCCTATGGCCTTGATCGACGATGTTTTACATAAGCTTCAGAAGGGGAAAGTATTTACAACGCTGGACTTATCAAACTGATTTTTCCATGACCCCGTGCAGGAAAGCTCTCGCAAATACACCGCGTTCGTCACCCAAAGTGGTCAATACGAGTTCTGCTTCGTACCATTCGGAATTTCCAATTCTCCTGCAGTGTTTATGCGATACATTTTTGCAGTGCTCAGGCCATTAATTGAAGACGGTACCATTGTCCTGTACATGGATGATTTGATTATTTTATCAAGGGACGAACGGGAAGGATTAGAGAAATTAAAGAAAGTTTTAGATGTCGCAATGTGTTCAGGTCTGCGTATAAAGTGGGAAAAGTGCCAGGTCTTACAGAAGAGGGTCCAATTCCTTGGCTATATTGTCGAAAACGCAACTATCCAACCATCAGCAGAGAAGACTTGTGCAGTCGAAAACTTCCCCGTCCAGCGAGACAAAAAAGGAGTTCAACGGTATCTTGGCCTAACATCCTATTTCCGAAGGTTTGTGAAAGACTTCGCTATCATTGCCCGACCTTTGTCGAACTTGCTTAGAAAGAACACTTCCTTTAAGATGGGCGAGGAAGAGCTAGCATCGTTTAATCAATTAAAAATATCCTTGTCTAGTTCGCCTGTTCTGAAGTTATTCGATCAAAAGAGTGCTACAGAAGTCCACTGTGATGCAAGCATTTACGGATATGGAGCAGTCCTTCTTCAAAAGGATTCAGCTGATCAAGAATTTCACCCAGTAGAGTACATGAGCCGCAAGACAACAGATGCCGAAGAGAAATATCCTTCTTATGAGCTAGAGGTACTCGCTATAGTACAGGCTCTGAAGAAGTGGAGAATCTACTCGCTGGGAAGAAAGATTAAGATCGTCACCGACTGCAATGCGTTTGCTATGACCATGCGGAAGAATGATGTCCCAGTGAAAGTATCTCGTTGGGCCATGTTTTTACAAGACTTTGAGTACATAATAGAGCATCGTCCAGGCACAAAGATGAAACATGTCGACGCCTTAAGCCGCGTACATACCTTGTTGCTTCAAGAGTCAGTCAGACATCGAATTCAACAGGCTCAACGTCAGGATGAATGGATAAAAGCCATTTGTAAGGTCCGGGAAACACATACCTACGACGACTTCTATCTGAAGCACGAAGTTCTTCACAAGAATCCTATAAAAGAGCTCATAGTAATCCCTTCAGCAATGGAGAACGAAATAATCAACACAGCTCACCGACAAGGACATTTTGGCATCAAAAGGACAATTGACTTGGTTCAGCGCGATTATTACATTCCAGATTTAGAGAGGAAGGCTCAGACTATCGTGAAGTCCTGTGTAGAGTGCATAGTTGGCGAGGCTAAGTGTGGGAAAAAAGAGGGTTTCTTAAACCCGATAAACAAGGCAGACGAACCGTTACAGACCTATCATATTGACCACATTGGCCCCATGGATATGACAAAAAAACAATACAATCATCTTTTGGTAGTGGTCGACGCTTTCTCTAAATTTGTGTGGCTTTACCCCACTAAGAGTACTGGCGCTGACGAGGTAATGGATAGAATGGAAAGGCAGTCTGATGTTTTCGGCAATCCAAGTCGAATAATCACGGATCGTGGAACGGTCAATGCTTTTCAGGAGTACTGTAAGGTTAACAATATCCAGCATATGTTGGTAGCCACAGGAGTGCCACGTGGCAACGGTCAAGTGGAGCGTATCAACAGGATTGTCATCACTATATTGACGAAACTTTGTGCGGAAGACCCGAAAACTTGGTATAAGCATGTAGGCAGGGTTCAACAGTTTATAAATTCATCTCCTCCTAGAAGTACAAAGATAGCTCCATTCAAGATCCTAACTGGGATCAATATGAAGACCAAGTACGATAAGGAGTTAGTCAAGCTATTAGAGGAAGATTTCTTAAATGAGTTGCAGGAAGAGAAGGAGAAGATTCGAGTGGAAGCTAAGGAGAACATCGCAAAGATTCAGGACGAGAATCGCAAGTCATTCAACAAATCAAGGAAGCCAGAGTCTGAGTACAAACTCGGAGATTTAGTAGCTATTAAAAGAACACAGTTTGGTGCAAGAAGAAGTTCTTAGGGCCTTACGTCGTTACTCGTAAGTTGAGACATGGTCGATACCTTGTCGAAAAAGTAGGAGATGATGAAGGTCCAAATAAAACGAACACTGTCGCTGAATATATGAAGTTGTGGTCATCCTCATTCGGGTCGAATGAATTGTCAGGATAGCCGAATGTAGGATTGGCAGCCCTATTAATAACAGATCAGTTGTTCTGTTCCGTAACATTTTTCGGTAGTGTTAAAAAGCGTGAAAAATGCGCAAGAGAGTAGAGATTGAGCATCAGCAGAGGAAGGTCGCGTGTGTCTCAGTAATAATTAATGTGTCAACTTAAGTATATAATCTGTATCAATGAAGTGTATCAATCGAAGAATAAACTATTAATAATCAATAAATAAATTTACGGAAGCAATGGAAGCCTTTCTCTACAATTTTGGGGGCTCGACCGAGAACAATCCACAAACAAAAAATTGAGTGTGATACGCGGCCAAACAACCATCAAGTTCTTGTGCTAAGAATCCATCGATCGCAGTTTAATGAACAAAACGAAACGGAGAAACTAGAAAGTTATAAAACTGAAGTGATTACGAGAAAGAGAGACTAAAAAACCATCCAGGAGAGCTGAGAATTTTCATGTTGCGCAATTCCATACAAGTTTTGCAAAGTATAATGAAATTCTGAAACTACAAAAGTACAAAATTTATTGCGCAGTTTGCCGATCTGAGGGCAAAATTGTTTCTGTGGAAACAAGTAAGTTCCTAACGGAAGACGACGAATGGCGTTTATACAATCCGTTGTCGCAGAGAGCGACAATAATGGCTAAAGCGACAACTTTACCAGGAGGATAACTTAGAAACGTAAAAGCTGGAGGAGATCACGACGGAGCAGTGATCCGGATGAGGTGATACGAAGCGGCAAAGTGACGCCACTGAAGTTGAAAGCGATTGAAGGCGCTATTGAAGGCGTGGTTGAAGGCGCTATTGAAGGCGTGGTTGAAGGCGATATTGAACGCGCGGCTGAAGACGGAGTTGAACAGCAGTTCGAAAAGCAGTTATCCATCAGAGCGGTTGCAGCATTTATTGCAACGATTTACCAGAGACGAATTTGAAAAGCAGTGGCAAATATCAGAGATGAGTAACAAAGGACTAGATACTGCAGGCGATTCGCAAGTATAAATCCACATATGCATACATTATATTGAAAAAAGAAAACAATTTTATGCAACGTAAACAATATTTTATTCCCATTTAAATTGTTCTTATTTATTAATTTAAGAGAAAATATGAATGTTGAAGAGATCACACGATTTTCTGTTGCAGAGCTTAAAGACAAGTTAAAAGAATTAAGATTACCAAGTTCAGGCCTCAAAGCAGTGTTACAGGAAAGACTCATCTCCTATTTTGAGGGAGAAAATATCGACCAGCAGAAAGAAAGTTCAGAGGAGTCAGATTCTTCTGATTCTCCACCCTTAGCCATGACTTTCACTTTGAGAGATATTAAGGATTCGCTTTCTGCATTCAGTGGAAATGGTTCTCCGGATATTGATGAGTGGCTTGCAGATTTCGAGCTTAATTCTATTACAGTTGGGTGGACTGATCTTCAAAAATTCATTTACGGTAGACAGTTGGTAAAGGGAGCTGCAAAATTATTCTTGGGCAGCCAACCAGGATCAAATGATTGGGAAGCACTAAAAGAAGCTTTAAAAAATGAATTTGGAGAAAAGCTTACAGCAAAACAGATGCTCGAAAACAGGAAGAAAAACCAGAAAGAGAGTCTGATAGAATACTTCTACAGTATGACTGCATTGGCAAATCAGTCGAAGTTGGACGAAGAAAGTATTATAGAATACATAGTGGAGGGTATACCAGACCCGAAGCAAAATAAAAGTTGTTTGTACCAGGCGTCCAATCTTAAGGAGTTTCGTGAGAAGCTTAAGGTTTACGAGAAGATTTGCGCGAGTCAGGGCTTTAAGCCAAAGCCGAAGTTTGACAGTTCTTTAGTTAAAACTAACCAAGATGGCAGACGTTGCTTTAAGTGTGGTGGCAGCAATCATATTGCAAAGGATTGTAAGGAAGTAGGTATAAAATGTTTCAAATGCAATCAGTTTGGTCACAAGGCAAATCAATGCGGTACCAAGGAAGCTCGTAAGGAAGTGAAAAATGAAAAGTCAAACATTCAGCAGCTGTCACAGTTAACTTTTAACAGAGCGTTTAAAAACATAAACATTGGTGCGAACAGATTACGGCGTTATTCGATTCTGGCAGCGATATTTGTACCATTTGCGAGACGGCTTACACTCGCATCCACCCCGACATTCTCAAACCTGATATTAAGGAGCTAATTGGAATAGGTGGCAAGAAGATATACACTCTGGGTTCGTTCACAGTTGAGACGAAGTTAGATGACGCTGACGTTAATTTGTGCTTTCAAGTAGTGCGCGACAAGGATATCCTTTATGAAGGTGTGATCGGTAGCGATGTCCTTAATACAGTAACCGCAACAATTGGAGCAAACGGAGTCGTTTTCCACGCAGTTCATCCAGCAGATCTTGGACATTTGTCTGATCTCACCTTAGGTAGAGATGAAATTAGTCCAAGCCATGACATAAATCTCACTCATTATACATTAGATGCGTCTTCCACTGGCATTTCAGACTTGACAGAAACTTCTCATCAGCTAATGGCATCTAATTTCATTGAAGACAATTTCATGCCAGACCTAGATCTGCTTCACTTGAGCAACGACATAAGATCAGCAGTGGTTGGGTTAGTTCAAAGTTACAAGCCATTAAAGCCAGAGTCAAGCCCAGTAGAAATGAAAATACTCCTCACCGATGAAGTCCCAGTCTATCAGAGACCTAGGCGCTTACCGTACGAGGAAACTGAGAAAGTCGACAAGCAGATCAGGGATTGGCTTAAGGAAGGAATCATTCGTCAAAGTGTTTCCGAATACGCCTCACCCATAGTGTTGGTTGCTAAAAAAGATGGCACTAAAAGACTCTGTTGCGACTACCGCAAATTGAACCAGAAGATTATTCGCGACAACTTCCCTATGGCCTTGATCGACGATGTTTTACATAAGCTTCAGAAGGGGAAAGTATTTACAACGCTGGACTTATCAAACTGATTTTTCCATGTCCCCGTGCAGGAAAGCTCTCGCAAATACACCGCGTTCGTCACCCAAAGTGGTCAATACGAATTCTGCTTCGTACCATTCGGAATTTCCAATTCTCCTGCAGTGTTTATGCGATACATTTTTGCAGTGCTCAGGCCATTAATTGAAGACGGTACCATTGTCCTGTACATGGATGATTTGATTATTTTATCAAGGGACGAACGGGAAGGATTAGAGAAATTAAAGAAAGTTTTAGATGTCGCAATGTGTTCAGGTCTGCGTATAAAGGGGAAAAGTGCCAGGTCTTACAGAAGAGGGTCCAATTCCTTGGCTATATTGTCGAAAACGCAACTATCCAACCATCAGCAGAGAAGACTTGTGCAGTCGAAAACTTCCCCGTCCAGCGAGACAAAAAAGGAGTTCAACGGTATCTTGGCCTAACATCCTATTTCCGAAGGTTTGTGAAAGACTTCGCTATCATTGCCCGACCTTTGTCGAACTTGCTTAGAAAGAACACTTCCTTTAAGATGGGCGAGGAAGAGCTAGCATCGTTTAATCAATTAAAAATATCCTTGTCTAGTTCGCCTGTTCTGAAGTTATTCGATCAAAAGAGTGCTACAGAAGTCCACTGTGATGCAAGCATTTACGGATATGGAGCAGTCCTTCTTCAAAAGGATTCAGCTGATCAAGAATTTCACCCAGTAGAGTACATGAGCCGCAAGACAACAGATGCCGAAGAGAAATATCCTTCTTATGAGCTAGAGGTACTCGCTATAGTACAGGCTCTGAAGAAGTGGAGAATCTACTTGCTGGGAAGAAAGATTAAGATCGTCACCGACTGCAATGCGTTTGCTATGACCATGCGGAAGAATGATGTCCCAGTGAAAGTATCTCGTTGGGCCATGTTTTTACAAGACTTTGAGTACATAATAGAGCATCGTCCAGGCACAAAGATGAAACATGTCGACGCCTTAAGCCGCGTACATACCTTGTTGCTTCAAGAGTCAGTCAGACATCGAATTCAACAGGCTCAACGTCAGGATGAATGGATAAAAGCCATTTGTAAGGTCCGGGAAACACATACCTACGACGACTTCTATCTGAAGCACGAAGTTCTTCACAAGAATCCTATAAAAGAGCTCATAGTAATCCCTTCAGCAATGGAGAACGAAATAATCAACACAGCTCACCGACAAGGACATTTTGGCATCAAAAGGACAATTGACTTGGTTCAGCGCGATTATTACATTCCAGATTTAGAGAGGAAGGCTCAAACTATCGTGAAGTCCTGTGTAGAGTGCATAGTTGGCGAGGCTAAGTATGGGAAAAAAGAGGGTTTCTTAAACCCGATAAACAAGGCAGACGAACCGTTACAGACCTATCATATTGACCACATTGGCCCCATGGATATGACAAAAAAACAATACAATCATCTTTTGGTAGTGGTCGACGCTTTCTCTAAGTTTGTGTGGCTTTACCCCACTAAGAGTACTGGCGCTGACGAGGTAATGGATAGAATGGAAAGGCAGTCTGATGTTTTCGGCAATCCAAGTCGAATAGTCACGGATCGTGGAACGGTCAATGCTTTTCAGGAGTACTGTAAGGTTAACAATATCCAGCATATGTTGGTAGCCACAGGAGTGCCACGTGGCAACGGTCAAGTGGAGCGTATCAACAGGATTGTCATCACTATATTGACGAAACTTTGTGCGGAAGACCCGAAAACTTGGTATAAGCATGTAGGCAGGGTTCAACAGTTTATAAATTCATCTCCTCCTAGAAGTACAAAGATAGCTCCATTCAAGATCCTAACTGGGATCAATATGAAGACCAAGTACGATAAGGAGTTAGTCAAGCTATTAGAGGAAGATTTCTTAAATGAGTTGCAGGAAGAGAAGGAGAAGATTCGAGTGGAAGCTAAGGAGAACATCGCAAAGATTCAGGACGAGAATCGCAAGTCATTCAACAAATCAAGGAAGCCAGAGTCTGAGTACAAACTCGGAGATTTAGTAGCTATTAAAAGAATACAGTTTGGTGCAAGAAGAAGTTCTTAGGGCCTTACGTCGTTACTCGTAAGTTGAGACATGGTCGATACCTTGTCGAAAAAGTAGGAGATGATGAAGGTCCAAATAAAACGAACACTGTCGCTGAATATATGAAGTTGTGGTCATCCTCATTCGGGTCGAATGAATTGTCAGGATAGCCGAATGTAGGATTGGCAGCCCTATTAATAACAGATCAGTTGTTCTGTTCCGTAACATTTTTCGGTAGTGTTAAAAAGCGTGAAAAATGCGCAAGAGAGTAGAGATTGAGCATCAGCAGAGGAAGGTCGCGTGTGTCTCAGTAATAATTAATGTGTCAACTTAAGTATATAATCTGTATCAATGAAGTGTATCAATCGAAGAATAAACTATTAATAATCAATAAATAAATTTACGGAAGCAATGGAAGCCTTTCTCTACAATTTTGGGGGCTCGACCGAGAACAATCCACAAACAAAAAATTGAGTGTGATACGCGGCCAAACAACCATCAAGTTCTTGTGCTAAGAATCCATCGATCGCAGTTTAATGAACAAAACGAAACGGAGAAACTAGAAAGTTATAAAACTGAAGTGATTACGAGAAAGAGAGACTAAAAAACCATCCAGGAGAGCTGAGAATTTTCATGTTGCGCAATTCCATACAAGTTTTGCAAAGTATAATGAAATTCTGAAACTACAAAACTACAAAATTTATTGCGCAGTTTGCCGATCTGAGGGCAAAATTGTTTCTGTGGAAACAAGTAAGTTCCTAACGGAAGACGACGAAAGGCGTTTATACAATCCGTTGTCGCAGAGAGCGACAATAATGGCTAAAGCGACAACTTGACCAGGAGGATAACTTAGAAACGTAAAAGCTGGAGGAGATCACGACGGAGCAGAGATCCAGATGAGGTGATACGAAGCGGCAAAGTGACGCCACTGAAGTTGAAAGCGATTGAAGGCGCTATTGAAGGCGTGGTTGAAGGCGATATTGAACGCGCGGCTGAAGACGGAGTTGAAAAGCAGTTCGAAAAGCAGTTATCCATCAGAGCGGTTGCAGCATTTATTGCAACGATTTACCAGAGACGAATTTGAAAAGCAGTGGCAAATATCAGAGATGAGTAACAAAGGACTAGATACTGCAGGCGATTCGCAAGTATAAATCCACATATGCATACATTATATTGAAAAAAGAAAACAATTTTATGCAACGTAAACAATATTTTATTCCCATTTAAATTGTTCTTATTTATTAATTTAAGAGAAAATATGAATGTTGAAGAGATCACACGATTTTCTGTTGCAGAGCTTAAAGACAAGTTAAAAGAATTAAGATTACCAAGTTCAGGCCTCAAAGCAGTGTTACAGGAAAGACTCATCTCCTATTTTGAGGGAGAAAATATCGACCAGCAGAAAGAAAGTTCAGAGGAGTCAGATTCTTCTGATTCTCCACCCTTAGCCATGACTTTCACTTTGAGAGATATTAAGGATTCGCTTTCTGCATTCAGTGGAAATGGTTCTCCGGATATTGATGAGTGGCTTGCAGATTTCGAGCTTAATTCTATTACAGTTGGGTGGACTGATCTTCAAAAATTCATTTACGGTAGACAGTTGGTAAAGGGAGCTGCAAAATTATTCTTGGGCAGCCAACCAGGAATAAATGATTGGGAAGCACTAAAAGAAGCTTTAAAAAATGAATTTGGAGAAAAGCTTACAGCAAAACAGGTTCACAAGATGCTCGAAAACAGGAAGAAAAACCAGAAAGAGAGTCTGATAGAATACTTCTACAGTATGACTGCATTGGCAAATCAGTCGAAGTTGGACGAAGAAAGTATTATAGAATACATAGTGGAGGGTATACCAGACTCGAAGCAAAATAAAAGTTGTTTGTACCAGGCGTCCAATCTTAAGGAGTTTCGTGAGAAGCTTAAAGTTTACGAGAAGATTTGCGCGAGTCAGGGGTTTAAGCCAAAGCCGAAGTTTGACAGTTCTTTAGTTAAAACTAACCAAGATGGCAGACGTTGCTTTAAGTGTGGTGGCAGCAATCATATTGCAAAGGATTGTAAGGAAGTAGGTATAAAATGTTTCAAATGCAATCAGTTTGGTCACAAGGCAAATCAATGCGGTACCAAGGAAGCTCGTAAGGAAGTGAAAAATGAAAAGTCAAACATTCAGCAGCTGTCACAGTTAACTTTTAACAGAGCGTTTAAAAACATAAACATTGGTGCGAACAGATTACGGCGTTATTCGATTCTGGCAGCGATATTTGTACCATTTGCGAGACGGCTTACACTCGCATCCACCCCGACATTCTCAAACCTGATATTAAGGAGCTAATTGGAATAGGTGGCAAGAAGATATACACTCTGGGTTCGTTCACAGTTGAGACGAAGTTAGATGACGCTGACGTTAATTTGTGCTTTCATGTAGTGCGCGACAAGGATACCCTTTATGAAGGTGTGATCGGTAGCGATGTCCTTAATACAGTAACCGCAACAATTGGAGCAAACGGAGTCGTTTTCCACGCAGTTCATCCAGCAGATCTTGGACATTTGTCTGATCTCACCTTAGGTAGAGATGAAATTAGTCCAAGCCATGACATAAATCTCACTCATTATACATTAGATGCGTCTTCCACTGGCATTTCAGACTTGACAGAAACTTTTCATCAGCTAATGGCATCTAATTTCATTGAAGACAATTTCATGCCAGACCTAGATCTGCTTCACTTGAGCAACGACATAAGATCAGCAGTGGTTGGGTTAGTTCAAAGTTACAAGCCATTAAAGCCAGAGTCAAGCCCAGTAGAAATGAAAATACTCCTCACCGATGAAGTCCCAGTCTATCAGAGACCTAGGCGCTTACCGTACGAGGAAACTGAGAAAGTCGACAAGCAGATCAGGGATTGGCTTAAGGAAGGAATCATTCGTCAAAGTGTTTCCGAATACGCCTCACCCATAGTGTTGGTTGCTAAAAAAGATGGCACTAAAAGACTCTGTTGCGACTACCGCAAATTGAACCAGAATATTATTCGCGACAACTTCCCTATGGCCTTGATCGACGATGTTTTACATAAGCTTCAGAAGGGGAAAGTATTTACAACGCTGGACTTATCAAACTGATTTTTCCATGACCCCGTGCAGGAAAGCTCTCGCAAATACACCGCGTTCGTCACCCAAAGTGGTCAATACGAGTTCTGCTTCGTACCATTCGGAATTTCCAATTCTCCTGCAGTGTTTATGCGATACATTTTTGCAGTGCTCAGGCCATTAATTGAAGACGGTACCATTGTCCTGTACATGGATGATTTGATTATTTTATCAAGGGACGAACGGGAAGGATTAGAGAAATTAAAGAAAGTTTTAGATGTCGCAATGTGTTCAGGTCTGCGTATAAAGTGGGAAAAGTGCCAGGTCTTACAGAAGAGGGTCCAATTCCTTGGCTATATTGTCGAAAACGCAACTATCCAACCATCAGCAGAGAAGACTTGTGCAGTCGAAAACTTCCCCGTCCAGCGAGACAAAAAAGGAGTTCAACGGTATCTTGGCCTAACATCCTATTTCCGAAGGTTTGTGAAAGACTTCGCTATCATTGCCCGACCTTTGTCGAACTTGCTTAGAAAGAACACTTCCTTTAAGATGGGCGAGGAAGAGCTAGCATCGTTTAATCAATTAAAAATATCCTTGTCTAGTTCGCCTGTTCTGAAGTTATTCGATCAAAAGAGTGCTACAGAAGTCCACTGTGATGCAAGCATTTACGGATATGGAGCAGTCCTTCTTCAAAAGGATTCAGCTGATCAAGAATTTCACCCAGTAGAGTACATGAGCCGCAAGACAACAGATGCCGAAGAGAAATATCCTTCTTATGAGCTAGAGGTACTCGCTATAGTACAGGCTCTGAAGAAGTGGAGAATCTACTCGCTGGGAAGAAAGATTAAGATCGTCACCGACTGCAATGCGTTTGCTATGACCATGCGGAAGAATGATGTCCCAGTGAAAGTATCTCGTTGGGCCATGTTTTTACAAGACTTTGAGTACATAATAGAGCATCGTCCAGGCACAAAGATGAAACATGTCGACGCCTTAAGCCGCGTACATACCTTGTTGCTTCAAGAGTCAGTCAGACATCGAATTCAACAGGCTCAACGTCAGGATGAATGGATAAAAGCCATTTGTAAGGTCCGGGAAACACATACCTACGACGACTTCTATCTGAAGCACGAAGTTCTTCACAAGAATCCTATAAAAGAGCTCATAGTAATCCCTTCAGCAATGGAGAACGAAATAATCAACACAGCTCACCGACAAGGACATTTTGGCATCAAAAGGACAATTGACTTGGTTCAGCGCGATTATTACATTCCAGATTTAGAGAGGAAGGCTCAAACTATCGTGAAGTCCTGTGTAGAGTGCATAGTTGGCGAGGCTAAGTATGGGAAAAAAAGAGGGTTTCTTAAACCCGATAAACAAGGCAGACGAACCGTTACAGACCTATCATATTGACCACATTGGCCCCATGGATATGACAAAAAAACAATACAATCATCTTTTGGTAGTGGTCGACGCTTTCTCTAAATTTGTGTGGCTTTACCCCACTAAGAGTACTGGCGCTGACGAGGTAATGGATAGAATGGAAAGGCAGTCTGATGTTTTCGGCAATCCAAGTCGAATAATCACGGATCGTGGAACGGTCAATGCTTTTCAGGAGTACTGTAAGGTTAACAATATCCAGCATATGTTGGTAGCCACAGGAGTGCCACGTGGCAACGGTCAAGTGGAGCGTATCAACAGGATTGTCATCACTATTGTAACGAACACACTCTATGAGCGTTGTCCACCCTAACACCTCTGTCTACGCTTTGACCGGCCTGCTCAGGGAGATGGGTGTGGGTTTGTGTTAAGATGAAACAAGAGTGTCACAGAACTAACAATAGTAGACAGAGAGACGGTAACGATAAGGATTTTTAACCCATCGGCTAAGATTCGGACGAGAGACTGTACATAACGAAGACGGAGGCCCAGATGTTATTGGCCACCTTCTATACCCACCCTACCTGTGAAGTCTCATTAGACTCCACCCTTAAAACAACCGCTGCGCTACATCCTCTAAGGTGCCCTCAAAAGATCACAAATTAATTCATCTTAAATTTCATTTAATACGGCAAATACGATAATATGGTTCATGGTTCTTAATACTACAAATCCTAACACTAAAGCCTTAAGACTAAGCGTTCTTTACGCCAAAAGACTCTCTATATGATCAAGTGTCAGTACAAGATTATCAAATAGGAAAAGAAATGGATATTTTGTTTACGTTAAATTATTACGAAACTGATTACATATTTTATCGATATGCGGCAAGCTTATTCAAAAATTACAGGAAATCACTTAGGCGGATTACGTTAAATTATATAAGTGCAAACGATTCTTATTTAATATTTATATCAATACGCGAATGTGGAAAAATTACATGTATATATTGGTACCAAAAGTGTGCGGGCTCAGACAAGAATGAATATATATGTAGGAATGTAAATGATTTACGGCTATGCCGTACTTACGAACTCTCCAACGAAGTCAGCAGGCCTGATGACGATCGATGTGCGCTGTAGGATAATTTAATTTAGGTGTATATATGTCATACTATGTCGTAAGCACACACGCAAGTATAAAAGCTAAATAGGAATCGTAAATTAAATTAGAAACTTGTCGTACAAATATTTAGAATAAGAAAATTAAACTACAATCGCTTTAGCGATACAAAAACGAGTTGGCAGTCCCGGCCAAAATTAACTGGAAGCCAGAATTGGAACTCAAATTCCAATTGGGATGCGGCGTCCGCCTCCGCTGTCTTGCCCGAATTACGCCGAATCGGCGCCGGTGCGTTTTTCGCCCGAACTGCAACGTGATCTGACTTGTAGATCGTCGTGCGGACTTGGCAAGGTCAAAACCTCACGGGGGTTCACTGCGGCGATTTTTGAAGCCGCTTATGGTATGCCGATGATGAAATTAATCCAGGTGTGGCAAAGAAGACAGATTCCTTTCACGCGGTGTGCGGTATAAGAATCCCAAATGGCGATTATGGCCTGGCGCTGAAGAAATGTATGGTTCCGCTGATGAATCGCTGCACGCGGCACCTGCTCATTGCTGTGCGCAGAGGGAGGACTGTAAAACTTCTGTCAATTCCGAGAATTTGCACGTGGGTCTGGTCACTGCTGTTTTCCGGGAATTACAATTAGATTTTTCCAATATATCGTCGAATAATCTTACCACCAATATTGGGAGTGATAACAGGTCGTACTGCTCAACCAAAATTCATAGAATTTCACACGCGGATGTGTGGATGCGGACGGGTTTGAAAATTATAGCACTTTTTGCAGAGAACGAACCGATCTCGGGAGAAGCTTGCGACAAAGAGGAGGAAATCATGGCGTCTAGAGTGGATGTAGGATGCACAAAATCCCCAAAATCCATAAAAATGGTATTTTTGGTATTCTAGCGAGGATCGGATTCTTGCTACTGAAGGGTTGCATCTGGGCTATTTATGTTAATTACCATGGGTAATGTCTTGACTAGGAATGCCAACTTAGCCGAAAATACTGACTCCTACAACCACAGTTTTGATTTTTAGTCCCTGTGACTAATAATAAAAACTAAAAAAGGAGTCAGGAGGGATCACCAGATGTCCTTGGCATGGAATTTACCAAGCTCTTTGCCGTTCATGTCTTCCAGAACATATAATAATTGACCAAGTTTCTCCTTAACTCTCGCTTTTGTTCCGACTGGTGCTAGCTTTGCGTTGAAATGATTGGCAGCGTTGCTCAGCGCAAAGTTCCGTTTTGTCACCTCTTGACCTACTTCGAACGATCTAGGCCTCGTACGTAGGTTATATGTGCGCTGGTTCGTCTCATAAGCTTTGCTCAGATGTTTATGGATGCTTGCACGAATTTTCTGACACTCGTCAGTCCTTGAAAGGTTGACATCACCTTCGGCGAGTAAACCCAACTTGCGCAAAAGTTTATAGTCCTGGCCGTGTGAGATCATATGTTGCCCAAAAACAACTTGGTACGGTGATACACCGATAGACTGATGAAGGAAGTTACGAAGTGAGCTATTGATGCTGCTGAGGAAAACATCCCATTCACGCTGGTCCGAACGAATGTAAGCTCTTAAAGCCGCGTTGATTGAACGGTTGACTCTTTCCGCTGCGTTGGACTGCGGAGCATAGGCGCCTGTGAACATGTGGCGCACGCCATATTTCGAGAGGAAGTCAGAGAAGTCACGGCTTTTAAACTGAGTGCCGTTGTCACTCACGACTGTCTCAAGCACACCAAAGCAGGGAAAGATTTCGTCCTGCAGTATACTGATTATCACTTTAGTGGTGAACTTTTTCACTGGCTTTAGAAAAGTGAATTTTGAAAAGTGATCCAGGATAATCAATATGCCTATGTTTCCAGACTTGGAACGCGGAAATGGGCCAATAAAATCCAGATAGAGTCGTTGAAATATCCTTTCGCTATGCACTTGAGCGCCCATAGGTGGTTTCAAGGAACGCGTAGGATGCTTTGTAGTCAGGCACGTTTCGCAGTTGCGTATGTAGTCCCGCACGTTGATTACCATGTTTGGCCAGTAAAAGCGGCGGCGAATGCGCTCTAGGCATTTGGTCATTCCACAATGCGCAGATGATGGTTGGTCATGGGCGGCACTAATTACGCTTTGGCGTAACGATTCGGGTACGAACAATTTCCAGCAATCGTCTGGTGAAGTGTCAATTGAATTGGGAAATGCTGCACGGTGATAGATAAAGTCGTCGACTACTTGGAAATCAGGTAGCTGTGAGGACGAGAATTTGTCCCGGAGTGCAGAATATTCTTCCGATTGGAAAGCATCTGATGCAAGATCGATTTCAGGGTGAACTTCAAAATTCAACGCAGCAACTTCCACGTCCTCGAAAGCACGGGATAGAGCATCCGCCACGACATTCTCACATCCTTTACGATGCTCGATTTCAAAGGAGTAACCCTGAAGTTTGATAGCCCATCTGGCCAGTCTACCGCTTAAATCAGATTGATTTATAAGCCAACACAAACTGGAGTGGTCAGTGACTACTTTGAAAGAATGTCCATCAATATACATCCTGAACTTTTTTATTGCCAAGACTACAGCCATGCATTCAAGTTCGGTAACTGTATAGTTACGTTGGGCTTTGTTAAGTTTTTTGGACATGAATGCTATTGGTCGTTCGCAACCAGATTGGTCACATTGGGCCAGAACTGCGCCAACACCATGTAGTGAGGCATCGCACTGCAGAATGAACGGTTTCTCATAATCGGGGTGAACGAGACATGGGGCAGAACATAACTTGGCTTTGATGTTCTCAAAGGCCTCTTGAGCATGTTCATTCCATTGAAAGTCTTTGCCACGTAGCAACTCTGTTAGGTGGAATATGACTGAGGAATAGTTTGAAATGAAGCGCTGGTACCAACCAGTCATACCAAGAAATCTTCTCAGCTGTTTCTGAGTTTTTGGTATCGGGAATTCACTGACAGCGCTAATCTTGTTTGGATTAACTTGAAGTGTTCCTTCTCCAACCAAATATCCCAAGTAATCTACTCTTTTCAGACAGAACTGACTTTTCTGGACGTTAATTGTCAATCCTGCTTTTCTCAGCTGGGTGGCTACCTCAGAAAGATGTAGAAGATGGTCTTCAAAGCTGCTTGACAACACCAAAAGGTCATCAAGGTAGACTAGAACGTGCGACTTCAGCTGATACGGTATTACAAGGTCCATTAAACGGCACATGGTTTGCGGTGCGTTGGTCAAACCAAATGGCATCCTTTTGAATTGGTACAGCGGACGGTTTGGTATCGTGAACGCTGTCTTTGCACGGGACTCTTGATCTAGGCAAATTTGCCAAAACGCATCCTTGAGATCTATTTTAGAAATGCAATGCACTGGCGGGAGACGACTAAGCAGACCTTCCATAATAGGAATCGGGTAAGCATCCTTAATGGTAACTGCATTAAGTTTCCTCGCATCGAGACAGAAACGTACCTTGCCAGGTTTGACGTGCAAGGTAACCGGAGAAGACCAAGGCGATGATGGTGCCTCTTCTATGACGTCCATTTCAATCATGCGATCGATTTCGACACACAAAAGCTTTTCCTTAGCTGGCGATAAAGGATAAAACCTTTGTTTGATTGGTTTCGCGGTAGATGTGTCAATGTTGTGTTCTATCAATCTGGTCAAACCTAAGCCCTCACTTTCGAATGATGGAAAGAAGTCGATTACCTTTTTCAGCTTTGATTTCTGTGCGTTGGATAAACAGATGTGTGAGGGGTCGTCCTCGGGTTTGTATTCAATTTCGTTAACTGAAAACGAAAGTTGGATGGAAATGCCAAAGGTTTCCCAGAAATCCATGCCGCATATCACGCTGTGTTGAATAGAGGGTACTATTAAGAATTCAAATTTTGAATCTATAGAGTTGTACGTCAAGGGAATGGAGATTGTGCCAGCCACGGATTGTGTTTGGCCGTCTGCAGTACGGACTATGCTTTTGAATTTGTTATAAAGTTTGGCAGATATTATTTGTTGGGCAAGCTTTCCACCAATGACACTTTTGTTGGCTCCGCTGTCTAAGAGAGCTGAATATTCGAGGCCGAAAATCTGCACCATTGTGAAAGGCCGGATGTCATTCTTTTTGTGGATGATTGATGAGATAATGCAACGGTTAAAAGTTCGTTTGCGCATCCAGAATTTACGTATACGCAAGGTAGAACGACGTTTGTAAGCAAAGATAGAATTGACACTAACAGGTTTAAGCCTTCGTTTAAGATACTCTTGAAAGCACAGGTGATATGGATTGAACGCTTTAGTAGTCGGTTCATCAGGTTTGGGAGTAGACACATCAGATAAATTATCCGTTGCCGTAGCATCCGGAGTACTAAGAATATCCAAGGCTAACGGCGGACATTCTTTTTGCGAATGTCCTGCTTGGAGTTTTCCGATACCGATTTACATTTTGCACAATTTGGTTTATATACATCGGGTATGCCGCAACCGTAACAGAAAATACGGCGAGGTTTTAGACAATCATGGTACCTGTGACCTGTTCCATCACAGTTCCAACATATGAATTTGTCTGCAGGCTTAATTGCGCAGACTTCGCCCTCGACATCGGCTTCGTCTTCGGACTGATCTTCAGAGCCGTATTCGTGAAGAATTGTGTTGACAAACCGTTTTGTTACATTAGGGCGTTGAATTGGCTTCGATCGAGTGCTACGATAAAATTCTTCGTGGCGGTGACACGCCTTACGCAAAGCTTCCAAAGAAGGGGTGTCAACATGCAGTAACTCAAGTTTCAAGTCTGACTTAAGATTGTGGCGCACTTCGCTGGCTAGCTCACTATCATGCATGGGCTCTCGGAGGGAATTAGCTATGATAAGCATTGCGTCAAGAAAGTTGTCAAAACTTTCGTTTGAACCCTGCTTACGACGACGCATGGCACTTTTTATTTCACGGTCTGATCTCTGATCTGAGTATCTCTCCTTTAAGCGTCTGCATAATACATGCCAGTTCATGTCATCTACCGACCTATGAACACGCCAGTAAAAAGATAGAGCAGGACCTGCAAATAGCAAATTTGCAAACTGCGACAACAAATCGAAATTTCCGTTTAGGCTTTGTGTAGTGAGACAGTTTACTCGGTATATAAAATCCTCAACTGCGATGTCGTCAGCTGACCCACTGAATTTGATTCGCCAGTTGGAAATCACATTTGAAATTCTGTCAGAACGATCCAAAGAAAGATCGCTGCGATCGCTTCGCACATCCGGAGAGTTCCTAACTCGCTGACTGTTTTGACCCTGATTGTTCTGGAAACCGACTTGTCCTGAATTGTTATGGAATTCGTGCTGCGTATTGTTATCCACAAACGTAGACCTATTCAATTGGCTAAACATCTGAGTAATTTTTTCTGTGATTGTATCTGTCATGGTTACTTGAAATGTTCTCTGGTTCTCTAACATGCTTTTTTGAAATGCTCGCATTTGATTCGCAAGACTTTGCTGATCTGGGTCTTCGGTTACATCTGAGTCAATAGTTTGCCTATTGTCTTGCTGGGGATTCAAGTTGCCATTCTGAGGGACGATAATAATGTTCTGATTATCGGCGTTACGAGACCTAGATCTGGTGTAGTATGCACTTATATCGAATATCTACTGTACCAAGAGTACTTGAAACAAACACACTGTAACACTTTGTTGCAGTGTTTATATAAACAAAAGGCTCGGTCAAAAACCCTAAGTGGCCGAAACATGAGTCGATCGGCGCGCTCAAAGAAAGTGCAAGTGTCAGCATTCTGTTGCACACGCCGGCCGCTCAGCCAAACTCAAGTACATACACATGCCCTCGCGCTCCAGCCAAAGAGAGCATAATTAAATACACTTTATATACATAAGGTATATATATCCATCTCTCTGCCGCCCAACTGTAAGCAGCGCAGCTACGAGAATTAGGCTTACTTAGATCCTAAGGCAAATTGTAAAATCAGAAACAACTTGACGTTGGAAGCGGCATTAACGCTGCTCCTGCCATGCAAACCAAATAAATAAAGAATATAACAAAACTACCAAAGAGATGCGTTATCAATAAAAATGGATAAAGATTATTAACATTTCCAACACAAGGAGTTTCACACAACATGGCGACCGTGACATTGGTCCTAAAGGATCTGGACCTGGATCTGGACATGGATCGGGACTTCGAAAAATAAGAAGACAGCAACCAAGGCGACAGCAGCAATCAACAGCAACAAAGACGACAGCAACAACAAAGGCAACAACAGCAAAAACGGCAACAACAACAAGAACAAGAGAAGAAACGCAGTGAGTAGAGTGTGATGTGTGCCAAAAGAAGTGGCGTGGTCAAAAGATTAAAAGCCAGAAAGGCTCATCTACTGAAGCTGCTCAACAGCGGCAAAGCAATACAGTGGAACGACTCGGTAAAAATACATGCCGAAGTCGAATACCTAAAAAATTTGCTATCAGAACGAAAAAATCAGACCACAGCTACAGCCACATCCACCTACCCTGTAATCCAAAATAAATCAAAAAATAAAAACACATTGCCTCCTCCAGATAAAGTTGCCATACCAAAACTAAAGAAGACGTGCCCAGATGACTGTGAGGGACCACTGTGCTCCCCGTTCTGCGAGTACACCTGTGTAGCCAGCACCGGTGCCCCAACATAAAGTACACCTGTGCAGCCAGCACCGGTACCAAGGAAGTGTGAACCGACAGCGCTACCAAGAGCGCATAATTTTTTTTATCTTTGCACTGCGTTGCAAACATTTTTTTAATTGCACTGCGATGCATATTTTTTCATTTATATTATAAAAACAATTGTAAAAATTGAGCGACATAAAAGTTGCCCGATTAGAGTATGGCCTGAAAACCATACACAAAATAGGCAGGAAATTATATGTAAAATATGATAATAATTGGTCAAAAAGTAAAAGTAAAGTAAGATCAAAATTAATAATATTAAACTAGTTGTTTATGAATAACATTAACAACATTTACGAATTGATTCAAAAATCCAAAGAATTTGACAGACCAAGATATATTTTAAGAATACCAACCCCAAAGATGGGTTTAATTGATACAAAAACAGTGGATTCCACTGCAAATGTTATTAATAAGGTAGAATCAAACCCCATAGACTTAGAATTAATTCATACATTGCTTATAATAATTGTTGTAATAATGTGCGCAAACTGTTTTTATAAACTTTATAAATTGCACAATAAATGTCTTAAGAAAAAATATATGAGCCAGGCAAATGATCTGGACAAAATTTAAACATTTTGGCACAAACAACATTATTATAAAAATATTGCTGTATTTAAATTTAAAAAAAAAAAGTTAAAGAAAATGGAATAAAAAAAAAACAAATAAACAAATAAAAACAAATTAATTAAAAATGGCTACGCTAAAAGCAATTGCAAACACATTTGATAGGGACATCTATTTTAGAGAAAGAATTCTGCAATTAGTTGCACCAACTTCAGTAAGCATTTACGAGTTAGAAAACTTATATATTGAAACATTTAATTTAGATGCCTCTCCACTTATTCATTGCACAAGCACCCAATTGTCCTATCAACCATCCCAGGGGTACAGGTTAGATCAGTAGTAGACGAACACCCAATACTAGGTAAAACAATAGTAATGATGGTCTCCAAGAAATAATTCATCTCCACAATATAATGGAATGGAATGAATTATATAAGCAGCTAAATAATATAAAAGTTGACTTTGACAAATCATATAAGTCACTTACTCAAAACAGGCCAATTCAAAAGAATACCATTAAAAAACATGTGGAAATTCTAGTAAATTGCTTTAATGAAGAACGAATACTAATATATGGCCAGAAGGAAAAATTAAATCAAGATCATTGGTCCCAAGTATCAAAATTTTTGATCAGACTACGATATAATTTAATATCAATTAAACAAAAGTTTAAGTTGGACATATCGGTACCAACTATACTTAACACCTCCCTAGCAGTTGAAACTGGTGATGAATCGGAATCAACAAAACAAACTGACAGTGACCAAATAGAATCAGAAGACCTTACAGAAACAAATCCTAAAATAGAAGAGCAAGATTTAAATAATCTTACTATTCCAGCTGTTTTAATGTCAGATCTGGATGATTCTACAGATTCTGATGATAATTCCTTAATAGAAAATAAAATAAGAAACAATATCACAATGGCACAATCTAATATTGATTTCATCAACACAGCATCCAAACTTATACCAGTTTTCGATGGTAAATCTGAAAACTTAACAAGTTTTATGGATGCGTTAGAAATAATAGAATCAATAAAAGGCGAACACGAACAATTAGCAGTTTCAATTATAAAAACAAAGCTAAAAGGTGTCGCCAGAAATCTAATCGGAGATGAAACAACAATAGCTGAAGTCATTTCCAGATTAAAAAACAACGTCAAAGGCGAATCTGTAGAAGTGTTGTCAGCAAAACTGATGAGCCTACAACAACGCAATAAGACTGCCAACCAGTACACACAAGAGGTTGAGCAGATGACGAAATCCTTAGAAGGTGCATTTATAACAGATGGCTTATCCCTAGAGTTAGCCAGACGTTATTCCACTCAACATGCAGTGAAAGCAATGACTAAAAATTGCCAAATAGATAAGGTAAAAACTATAATGCAAGCCGGTACCTTCAATACAATGAATGAAGCCATATCCAAATTTGTAAGCAGTTGCACAGAAGCAACCGGACAGCCAAACACTGTCCTATATTACAAAAATTACCCGCAGCGCGGTGGAAATCGCGGACGAGGTAATAATCGAGGTAATAATCGAGGTAATTATAACAATACCAGATATTATCAGAATAACGGATATAATCAAAACAATGGTTATAACAGAAATAACCAAAATAACAATTATAACAGAAATAACAACCGTGGTGGAAACACCAGCGGCGGAAACAGCCGTGGGGGAAACAACAACCACAATAACAATGTTAGAGTGGCACAAACAAATTCGGGAAACTCCCAAACACCTTTAGATACACGACAGTAAACAACATCAAAATTCACACTTTAAATCTCAGTCAAAATACATTTGTCACTTTCACGAACGTAGCAACAGGAAAAGAATTAGTTCTCTTACTAGACACAGGTGCGGAAATATCCTTATTGAAGGAAAATTCTGATAATTTTCAAAACATTCAAGATAATTACATCATAAACATACAGGGTATAAGTCAGGAAGTTACCAAATCAAAAGGCTTAACTTCTATTGAAATTCAAACTTCTAAGTACATAATTCAACATGATTTCCATATCGTAAATATGCAATTCGCTATTCCATGTGATGGAATACTAGGAATCGATTTTATCAAAAGATACAACTGTCAATTAGACTTCAAGCCGTCTGAGGACTGGCTTATAATAAGACCAAATAACCTAAAATATCCAATTTATGTTCCAATAGCATACAGTTCTGGCAACAACTCCCTAATTCTGCCGGCAAGATCCCAAGTCGTCCGAAAAATCGAAATAAATTCAGAAGAAGACAGTGTATTAATTCCGAATCAAGAAATTCAGCATGGTATCTATATCGCAAATACCATAGCAACAGTCCAAAATGCATATATAAGATTACTGAATACTACAAACACAGATCAAGTAGTCTATATCAAAAACATTCATCATGAACCACTTTCAAACTACGACATAGTAAAAACGGACTTAGAAGACAGACAAAAAATTGTATTATCCCAACTTGCAAAAAACTTCCCGCCTCAATTCAATAAACAACTTACAGCATTATGCACCCAGTATAGTGATGTGTTCGGACTAGAAACCGAATCGATCACTACCAATAATTTTTATAAACAAAAGCTGAGATTATTGATGATGAACCCGTATATATAAAAAATTATAGAAATCCTCATAGTCAACAAGACGAAATTCAAAAACAAGTCCAAAAACTCATCAATGATGAAATAGTGGAACCCTCTGTATCACCTTATAATAGCTTACTTCTGTTAGTACCAAAAAAGTCACTTCCAAATACGGAAAATAAAAAATGGCGATTAGTAATTGACTATCGCCAAATTAATAAAAAAACTCTTGTCTGATAAATATCCACTGCCTAGAATCGATGATATTTTAGATCAACTAGGTAGAGCAAAATACTTCTCATGCCTTGACTTAATGTCAGGTTTCCATCAAATTGAACTGGAAAAAAGTTCACGGGATATAACATCTTTTTCAACAAACAATGGTTCGTACCGCTTCACGCGATTACCATTCGGTTTAAAAATAGCGCCAAACTCTTTTCAAAGAATGATGACTATAGCTTTCTCTGGATTAGAACCTTCGCAAGCATTTCTTTATATGGATGACTTAATAGTCATACAATAGGTTGTTCCGAAAAACATATGCTCAAGAACTTAACTGATGTTTTCGAGAAATGTAGGAAACACAACCTGAAGTTACATCCTGAAAAATGTTCATTTTTCATGCATGAAGTCACTTTCTTAGGACATAAATGCACAGATAAAGGAATCTTGCCCGACGACAAAAAATACGACGTCATTCAAAATTATCCAGTCCCACATGATGCGGACGGCGCTAGAAGATTCGTTGCATTTTGCAATTATTACCGACGTTTTATAAAGAATTTTGCTGAATACTCCCGTCACATAACAAGATTATGTAAGAAAGATGTAAAATTCGAATGGACAACACAATGTCAAAACGCCTTCGAACATCTTAAATCAGCATTAATAAATCCTACTCTGTTGCAATATCCAGATTTTAGCAAAGAATTTTGCATAATCACAGATGCTAGCAAATACGCTTGTGGAGCAGTCCTAACCCAAAACAAAAATGGACTACAGCTTCCAGTGGCATACGCATCAAGATCCTTTACGAAAGGTGAAAGCAATAAGAGCACCACAGAACAAGAACTAGCAGCCATTCATTGGGCAATAACACACTTCAGACCATATATTTATGGTAGACACTTCACTGTCAAAACAGACCATAGAGCACTGACATACTTATTTTCAATGGTAAATCCAAGTTCCAAACTAACACGAATGAGACTTGAATTAGAGGAATATAATTTTACGGTGGAGTATCTAAAGGGTAAATACAACTATGTAGCCGATGCGCTCTCCAGAATAACAATCACAGACCTAACAAATATACAAACAAGTAATAAAATTCTGAAAGTCACTACCAGAAACCAAAGTAGACAGAAATCCTGCGCAGGAAAAGATCAAATAGAATTGCATAAGCAACCTATAGAAAAAGCTTCAAAGCCCAACGTATATGAAGTCATAAACAATGATGAAGTACGTAAAGTAGTGACCTTGCATGTAAATAATAAAATGTGTTTATTTAAGCACGGAAAGAAAATTACAGCAAGTTATGATGTAAGCGATTTGTATACTAATGGAACCATTGACTTAGGTCAATTCTTTCAAAGGCTTGAAAAGCAGGCCGGTATTCACAAAGTCAGCCAACTCAAAGTGGCACCGTGGGAAAATATCTTTGAACTTGTTTCAATTGATAATTTTAAAATTATGGGCAATAAAATATTGAAATCATTGAGAGTAGCGCTACTCAACCCGGTGACCGTAATAAAACATAATAAAGAAAAAGGAGCTATATTGTCTACATTCCATGATGATCCAATACAAGGTGGTCATACAGGCATTACAAAAACCTTGGCCAAGGTCCAGAGACACTATTACTGGAAAAATATGTCCAAAGACATAAAAGAGTACATAAAGAAATGTTCTAAATGCCAAAAGTCGAAAACGACTAAACATACAAAGACCCCACTAACTATAACCGAAACTCCACAACGAGCTTTTGATAGAGTAATTGTAGATACTATTGGTCCACTTCCAAAATCGAATAATGGAAACGAATACGCAGTAACACTCATCTGCGATTTAACTAAATACCTAGTAGCTATACCTATACCAAATAAAAGCGCAAATACAGTAGCAAAAGCTATATTTGAAGATTTTATTCTAAAGTACGGTCCAATGAAGACGTTCATTACGGACATGGGAACAGAATTTAAAAATTTAATTATTGAAGATCTATGTAAATATTTACATATTAAAAACATAACTTCAACTGCACACCACCACCAGACAGTAGGTACCGTGGAGCGAAGCCACAGAACACTAAATGAGTTCATTCGTTCATACATCTCAGTTGACAAAACAGATTGGGATGTATGGCTACGATACTTCGTATATTCTTTTAATACAACCCCATCCATGGCACATGACTATTGTCCATATGAGCTAGTTTTCGGTAAAACTTCAAATCTACCAAAACACTTTAATAGCATAGATAAAATAAAACCCCTTTATAATATAGAAGATTATGCTAAGGAATCCAAATTTAGATTAGAACAGGCAATTAAGAGAGCTAGACTAATGCTAGAATCTCATAAGCTGAAACAGAAAATTAGTTACGACAAAACTAGTTTAGATTTCGATTTAAAAATAGGAGATCGGGTTTTATTGAAAAATGAAACAGGACATAAGTTAGATTCGAAATATACAGGTCCTTATAGGGTAGAACAAATAGGAGATAGAGATAACATAACTATAATAAATAACAAAAATAAAAAACAAATAGTACATAAAGATAGATTAAAAATGTTTATTTCATAATTGCATTTAACATGGCCATGTTTAGAAATACTTATGAGTGTAACCATGTTTAGAAATTCTTTTACACTCCATGTTAAAAAATACTTTTTCTTTTAATACATATATTATTACCAATTCCATTCTCTTTAAAAAAAAAAAAAAAAAAGAAGTTTAAAAAAAAAAAAAATATTTTTTTTAAACAAAAATAAATATTTCTTTAAGTAAAATATATTAACAAAATAACTTCATAATATTACGTTATTTTTCAAAAGGAGGGAGATGTAGTATGCACTTATATCGAATATCTACTGTACCAAGAGTACTTGAAACAAACACACTGTAACACTTTGTTGCAGTGTTTATATAAACAAAAGGCTCGGTCAAAAACCCTAAGTGGCCGAAACATGAGTCGATCGGCGCGCTCAAAGAAAGTGCAAGTGTCAG
Source organism: Drosophila suzukii (assembly GCF_013340165.1). NCBI lineage: Eukaryota > Metazoa > Arthropoda > Insecta > Diptera > Drosophilidae > Drosophila > Drosophila suzukii. The sequence goes on from NW_023496898.1 coordinate 105,680, forward strand.
CATTCTGTTGCACACGCCGGCCGCTCAGCCAAACTCAAGTACATACACATGCCCTCGCGCTCCAGCCAAAGAGAGCATAATTAAATACACTTTATATACATAAGGTATACATAGCCATCTCTCTGCCGCCCAACTGTAAGCAGCGCAGCTACGAGAATTAGGCTTACTTAGATCCTAAGGCAAATTGTAAAATCAGAAACAACTTGACGTTGGAAGCGGCATTAACGCTGCTCCTGCCATGCAAACCAAATAAATAAAGAATATAACAAAACTACCAAAGAGATGCGTTATCAATAAAAATGGATAAAGATTATTAACATTTCCAACACAAGGAGTTTCACACAACACTGGTCATCATTCGATTTTGCATACCGGAATTCGGATTAGATACCGTCTGGGACTGAGAACATGGTTGAGAGCATGTTGGACAAGTGTTGCTATCCTGCAGCCAGTTTTGTAGACAAGCCTTATGAAAGCAATGTTTACAAGCAGTTTCAATTAAATCCAATTCGAAAACTACTGCGTTGCAGAGGGTGCACATCACTGAGTCATCATCACCTAGAGAAACTAGGTTCTCGTTGCTGTGCCTAACCGACATTTTTAAAACCTAACTAAACAACCAACTAATCTCTAAAACTTAAAAAGAGAAATGGAAGATATACGATATGCGATAGAAATATACGATATGCGATAGATATGTACGATATGCGATAGAAGTATACGATAATCATTCAACAATGACAAGACGAGATAGATCCTTGAGAAATACGGAATGCGGTAGTATCATAAAAATACGAGGGGCTTATCCTGAGGAGTAATGTAGCAGCAGGTTGATTTTCGTTCGATAGGTACTAATTATTAACTGAAAATGTTTGCGGAATTAATTATATAAAAATAGTATTTTGAGGTCTAACCAATCAAAAGAGGGACTAGCCGAATTTTTCCAGCTAGAACAAATCTCGATTTTAATTGGATAGAAGATGTGGTTTGAAAACTGAAAACTTGGTAAAGAACCGACCTTAAATCAGAACTAAAATTCCGAAGTATCAAATAATCAAAATGGAATGTTTTTAACTATAATGTCCGAGTATGACCGAACTGATAGAAAAACATGTAACAAAAGTATAACATTTCTGCTGGTATGGCTCCGAATCTATCCAGAGTACCATCAAATCCAAGTCAAAAATGAAATACTAACTGAAACTACAATTTTACAAAAATGGATGGATTGAAATATTTTCGGGAAGCTCGGCTGTCAAACGACAGATGCCTGATCAGGCATCGGGCTTGCCCCATTGTTGGGCGCCATTTAATTCTGTAACGAACACACTCTATGAGCGTTGTCCACCCTAACACCTCTGTCTACGCTTTGACCGGCCTGCTCAGGGAGATGGGTGTGGGTTTGTGTTAAGATGAAACAAGAGTGTCACAGAACTAACAATAGTAGACAGAGAGACGGTAACGATAAGGATTTTTAACCCATCGGCTAAGATTCGGACGAGAGACTGTACCTAACGAAGACGGAGGCCCAGATGTTATTGGCCACCTTCTATACCCACCCTACCTGTGAAGTCTCATTAGACTCCACCCTTAAAACAACCGCTGCGCTACATCCTCTAAGGTGCCCTCAAAAGATCACAAATTAATTCATCTTAAATTTCATTTAATACGGCAAATACGATAATATGGTTCATGGTTCTTAATACTACAAATCCTAACACTAAAGCCTTAAGACTAAGCGTTCTTTACGCCAAAAGACTCTCTATATGATCAAGTGTCAGTACAAGATTATCAAATAGGAAAAGAAATGGATATTTTGTTTACGTTAAATTATTACGAAACTGATTACATATTTTATCGATATGCGGCAAGCTTATTCAAAAATTACAGGAAATCACTTAGGCGGATTACGTTAAATTATATAAGTGCAAACGATTCTTATTTAATATTTATATCAATACGCGAATGTGGAAAAATTACATGTATATATTGGTACCAAAAGTGTGCGGGCTCAGACAAGAATGAATATATATGTAGGAATGTAAATGATTTACGGCTATGCCGTACTTACGAACTCTCCAACGAAGTCAGCAGGCCTGATGACGATCGATGTGCGCTGTAGGATAATTTAATTTAGGTGTATATATGTCATACTATGTCGTAAGCACACACGCAAGTATAAAAGCTAAATAGGAATCGTAAATTAAATTAGAAACTTGTCGTACAAATATTTAGAATAAGAAAATTAAACTACAATCGCTTTAGCGATACAAAAACGAGTTGGCAGTCCCGGCCAAAATTAACTGGAAGCCAGAATTGGAACTCAAATTCCAATTGGGATGCGGCGTCCGCCTCCGCTGTCTTGCCCGAATTACGCCGAATCGGCGCCGGTGCGTTTTTCGCCCGAACTGCAACGTGATCTGACTTGTAGATCGTCGTGCGGACTTGGCAAGGTCAAAACCTCACGGGGGTTCACTGCGGCGATTTTTGAAGCCGCTTATGGTATGCCGATGATGAAATTAATCCAGGTGTGGCAAAGAAGACAGATTCCTTTCACGCGGTGTGCGGTATAAGAATCCCAAATGGCGATTATGGCCTGGCGCTGAAGAAATGTATGGTTCCGCTGATGAATCGCTGCACGCGGCACCTGCTCCTTGCTGTGCGCAGAGGGAGGACTGTAAAACTTCTGTCAATTCCGAGAATTTGCACGTGGGTCTGGTCACTGCTGTTTTCCGGGAATTACAATTAGATTTTTCCAATATATCGTCGAATAATCTTACCACCAATATTGGGAGTGATAACAGGTCGTACTGCTCAACCAAAATTCCTACAATTTCACACGCGGATGTGTGGATGCGGACGGGTTTGAAAATTATAGCACTTTTTGCAGAGAACGAACCGATCTCGGGAGAAGCTTGCGACAAAGAGGAGGAAATCATGGCGTCTAGAGTGGATGTAGGATGCACAAAATCCACAAAATCCATAAAAATGGTATTTTTGGTATTCTAGCGAGGATTGGATTCTTGCTACTGAAGGGTTGCATCTGGGCTATTTATGTTAATTACAATGGGTAATGTCTTGACTAGGAATGCCAACTTAGCCGAAAATACTGACTCCCACACTATATTGACGAAACTTTGTGCGGAAGACCCGAAAACTTGATATAAGCATGTAGGCAGGGTTCAACAGTTTATAAATTCATCTCCTCCTAGAAGTACAAAGATAGCTCCATTCAAGATCCTAACTGGGATCAATATGAAGACCAAGTACGATAAGGAGTTAGTCAAGCTATTAGAGGAAGATTTCTTAAATGAGTTGCAGGAAGAGATGGAGAAGATTCGAGTGGAAGCTAAGGAGAACATCGCAAAGATTCAGGACGAGAATCGCAAGTTATTCAACAAATCAAGGAAGCCAGAGTCTGAGTACAAACTCGGAGATTTAGTAGCTATTAAAAGAACACAGTTTGGTGCAGGATTGAAGTTGAAAAATAAGTTCTTAGGGCCTTACGTCGTTACTCGTAAGTTGAGACATGGTCGATACCTTGTCGAAAAAGTAGGAGATGATGAAGGTCCAAATAAAACGAACACTGTCGCTGAATATATGAAGTTGTGGTCATCCTCATTCGGGTCGAATGAATTGTCAGGATAGCCGAATGTAGGATTGGCAGCCCTATTAATAACAGATCAGTTGTTCTGTTCCGTAACATTTTTCGGTAGTGTTAAAAAGCGTGAAAAATGCGCAAGAGAGTAGAGATTGAGCACCAGCAGAGGAAGGTCGCGTGTGTCTCAGTAATAATTAATGTGTCAACTTAAGTATATAATCTGTATCAATGAAGTGTATCAATCGAAGAATAAACTATTAATAATCAATAAATAAATTTACGGAAGCAATGGAAGCCTTTCTCTACATATATTTTAACGCAGATAACAACATAATCATTCCACAAGCCCATAAAGGTATGCCATATCGAAAGCCATGTTCATTTGACCAAGTTATGTGCTTTTAAAGTTGGAAAGATGGCCCATTTCAGTAAACCTTCGCAAAATAAAAATCAATTACATAAAAACGGTCATATTTTTTACTACCTTTAACGTTATATATGTAGGATTGGCAGCCCTATTAATAACAGATCAGTTGTTCTGTTCCGTAACATTTTTCGGTAGTGTTAAAAAGCGTGAAAAATGCGCAAGAGAGTAGAGATTGAGCATCAGCAGAGGAAGGTCGCGTGTGTCTCAGTAATAATTAATGTGTCAACTTAAGTATATAATCTGTATCAATGAAGTGTATCAATCGAAGAATAAACTATTAATAATCAATAAATAAATTTACGGAAGCAATGGAAGCCTTTCTCTACAATTTTGGGGGCTCGACCGAGAACAATCCACAAACGAAAAATTGAGTGTGATACGCGGCCAAACAACCATCAAGTTCTTGTGCTAAGAATCCATCGATCGCAGTTTAATGAACAAAACGAAACGGAGAAACTAGAAAGTTATAAAACTGAAGTGATTACGAGAAAGAGAGACTAAAAAACCATCCAGGAGAGCTGAGAATTTTCATGTTGCGCAATCCAGATGAGGTGATACGAAGCGGCAAAGTGACGCCACTGAAGTTGAAAGCGATTGAAGGCGCTATTGAAGGCGTGGTTGAAGGCGCTATTGAAGGCGTGGTTGAAGGCGATATTGAACGCGCGGCTGAAGACGGAGTTGAACAGCAGTTCGAAAAGCAGTTATCCATCAGAGCGGTTGCAGCATTTATTGCAACGATTTACCAGAGACGAATTTGAAAAGCAGTGGCAAATATCAGAGATGAGTAACAAAGGACTAGATACTGCAGGCGATTCGCAAGTATAAATCCACATATGCATACATTATATTGAAAAAAGAAAACAATTTTATGCAACGTAAACAATATTTTATTCCCATTTAAATTGTTCTTATTTATTAATTTAAGAGAAATAAAATAAGTTATGTAAGTTTAGAAAATATGAATGTTGAAGAGATCACACGATTTTCTGTTGCAGAGCTTAAAGACAAGTTAAAAGAATTAAGATTACCAAGTTCAGGCCTCAAAGCAGTGTTACAGGAAAGACTCATCGCCTATTTTGAGTGAGAAAATATCGACCAGCAGGAAAACTCAGAAAGTTCAGAGGAGTCAGATTCTTCTGATTCTCCACCCTTAGCCATGACTTTCACTTTGAGAGATATTAAGGATTCGCTTTCTGCATTCACTGGAAATGGTTCTCCGGATATTGATGAGTGGCTTGCAGATTTCGAGCTTAATTCTATTACAGTTGGGTGGACTGATCTTCAAAAATTCATTTACGGTAGACAGTTGGTAAAGGGAGCTGCAAAATTATTCTTGGGCAGCCAACCAGGATCAAATGATTGGGAAGCACTAAAAGAAGCTTTAAAAAATGAATTTGGAGAAAAGCTTACAGCAAAACAGGTTCACAAGATGCTCGAAAACAGGAAGAAAAACCAGAAAGAGAGTCTGATAGAATACTTCTTCAGTATGACTGCATTGGCAAATCAGTCGAAGTTGGACGAAGAAAGTATTATAGAATACATAGTGGAGGGTATACCAGACTCGAAGCAAAATAAAAGTTGTTTGTACCAGGCGTCCAATCTTAAGGAGTTTCGTGAGAAGCTTACGGTTTACGAGAAGATTTGCGCGAGTCAGGGGTTTAAGTCAACGCCGAAGTTTGACAGTTCTTTAGTTAAAACTAACCAAGATGGCAGACGTTGCTTTAAGTGTGGTGGCAGCAATCATATTGCAAAGGATTGTAAGGAAGTAGGTATAAAATGTTTCAAATGCAATCAGTTTGGTCACAAGGCAAATCAATGCGGTACCAAGGAAGCTCGTAAGGAAGTGAAAAATGAAAAGTCAAACATTCAGCAGCTGTCACAGTTAACTTTTAACAGAGCGTTTAAAAACATAAACATTGGTAGCGAACAGATTACGGCGTTATTCGATTCTGGCAGCGATATTTGTACCATTTGCGAGACGGCTTACACTCGCATCCACCCCGACATTCTCAAACCTGATATTAAGGAGCTAATTGGAATAGGTGGCAAGAAAATATACACTCTGGGTTCGTTCACAGTTGAGACGAAGTTAGATGACGCTGACGTTAATTTGTGCTTTCATGTAGTGCGCGACAAGGATACCCTTTATGAAGGTGTGATCGGTAGCGATGTCCTTAATACAGTAACCGCAACAATTGGAGCAAACGGAGTCGTTTTCCACGCAGTTCATCCAGCAGATCTTGGACATATGTCTGATCTCTCCTTAGGTAGAGATGAAATTAGTCCAAGCCATGACATAAATCTCACTCATTATACATTAGATGCGTCTTCCACTGGCATTTCAGACTTGACAGAAACTTTTCATCAGCTAATGGCATCTAATTTCATTGAAGACAATTTCATGCCAGACCTAGATCTGCTTCACTTGAGCAACGACATAAGATCAGCAGTGGTTGGGTTAGTTCAAAGTTACAAGCCATTAAAGCCAGAGTCAAGCCCAGTAGAAATGAAAATACTCCTCACCGATGAAGTCCCAGTCTATCAGAGACCTAGGCGCTTACCGTACGAGGAAACTGAGAAAGTCGACAAGCAGATCAAGGATTGGCTTAAGGAAGGAATCATTCGTCAAAGTGTTTCCGAATTCGCCTCACCCATAGTGTTGGTTGCTAAAAAAGATGGCACTAAAAGACTCTGTTGCGACTACCGCAAATTGAACCAGAAGATTATTCGCGACAACTTCCCTATGGCCTTGATCGACGATGTTTTACATAAGCTTCAGAAGGGGAAAGTATTTACAACGCTGGACTTATCAAACGGATTTTTCCATGTCCCCGTGCAGGAAAGCTCTCGCAAATACACCGCGTTCGTCACCCAAAGTGGTCAATACGAATTTTGCTTCGTACCATTCGGAATTTCCAATTCTCCTGCAGTGTTTATGCGATACATTTTTGCAGTGCTCAGGCCATTAATTGAAGACGGTACCATTGTCCTGTACATGGATGATTTGATTATTTTATCAAGGGACGAACGGGAAGGATTAGAGAAATTAAAGAAAGTTTTAGATGTCGCAATGTGTTCAGGTCTGCGTATAAAGTGGGAAAAGTGCCAGGTCTTACAGAAGACGGTCCAATTCCTTGGCTATATTGCCGAAAACGCAACTATCCAACCATCAGCAGAGAAGACTTGTGCAGTCGAAAACTTCCCCGTCCAGCGAGACAAAAAAGGAGTTCAACGGTATCTTGGCCTAACATCCTATTTCCGAAGGTTTGTGAAAGACTTCGCTATCATTGCCCGACCTTTGTCGAACTTGCTTAGAAAGAACACTTCCTTTAAGATGGGCGAGGAAGAGCTAGCATCGTTTAATCAATTAAAAATATCCTTGTCTAGTTCGCCTGTTCTGAAGTTATTCGATCAAAAGAGTGCTACAGAAGTCCACTGTGATGCAAGCATGTACGGATATGGAGCAGTCCTTCTTCAAAAGGATTCAGATGATCAAGAATTTCACCCAGTAGAGTACATGAGCCGCAAGACAACAGATGCCGAAGAGAAATATCCTTCTTATGAGCTAGAGGTACTCGCTATAGTACAGGCTCTGAAGAAGTGGAGAATCTACTTGCTGGGAAGAAAGATTAAGATCGTCACCGACTGCAATGCGTTTGCTATGACCATGCGGAAGAATGATGTCCCAGTGAAAGTATCTCGTTGGGCCATGTTTTTACAAGACTTTGAGTACATAATAGAGCATCGTCCAGGCACAAAGATGAAACATGTCGACGCCTTAAGCCGCGTACATACCTTGTTGCTTCAAGAGTCAGTCAGACATCGAATTCAACAGGCTCAACGTCAGGATGAATGGATAAAAGCCATTTGTAAGGTCCTGGAAATACATACCTACGACGACTTCTATCTGAAGCACGAAGTTCTTCACAAGAATTCTATAAAAGAGCTCATAGTAATCCCTTCAGCAATGGAGAACGAAATAATCAACACAGCTCACCGACAAGGACATTTTGGCATCAAAAGGACAATTGACTTGGTTCAGCGCGATTATTACATTCCAGATTTAGAGAGGAAGGCTCAAACTATCGTGAAGTCCTGTGTAGAGTGCATAGTTGGCGAGGCTAAGTATGGGAAAAAAGAGGGTTTCTTAAACCCGATAAACAAGGCAGACGAACCGTTACAGACCTATCATATTGACCACATTGGCCCCATGGATATGACAAAAAAACAATACAATCATCTTTTGGTAGTGGTCGACGCTTTCTCTAAATTTGTGTGGCTTTACCCCACTAAGAGTACTGGCGCTGACGAGGTAATGGATAGAATGGAAAGGCAGTCTGATGTTTTCGGCAATCCAAGTCGAATAATCACGGATCGTGGAACGGTCAATGCTTTTCAGGAGTACTGTAAGGTTAACAATATCCAGCATATGTTGGTAGCCACAGGAGTGCCACGTGGCAACGGTCAAGTGGAGCGTATCAACAGGATTGTCATCACTATATTGACGAAACTTTGTGCGGAAGACCCGAAAACTTGGTATAAGCATGTAGGCAGGGTTCAACAGTTTATAAATTCATCTCCTCCTAGAAGTACAAAGATAGCTCCATTCAAGATCCTAACTGGGATCAATATGAAGACCAAGTACGATAAGGAGTTAGTCAAGCTATTAGAGGAAGATTTCTTAAATGAGTTGCAGGAAGAGAAGGAGAAGATTCGAGTGGAAGCTAAGGAGAACATCGCAAAGATTCAGGACGAGAATCGCAAGTCATTCAACAAATCAAGGAAGCCAGAGTCTGAGTACAAACTCGGAGATTTAGTAGCTATTAAAAGAACACAGTTTGGTGCAGGATTGAAGTTGAAAAAGAAGTTCTTAGGGCCTTACGTCGTTACTCGTAAGTTGAGACATGGTCGATACCTTGTCGAAAAAGTAGGAGATGATGAAGGTCCAAATAAAACGAACACTGTTGCTGAATATATGAAGTTGTGGTCATCCTCATTCGGGTCGAATGAATTGTCAGGATAGCCGAATGTAGGATTGGCAGCCCTATTAATAACAGATCAGTTGTTCTGTTTCGTAACATTTTTCGGTAGTGTTAAAAAGCGTGAAAAATGCGCAAGAGAGTAGAGATTGACCATCAGCAGAGGAAGGTCGCGTGTGTCTCAGTAATAATTAATGTGTCAACTTAAATATATAATCTGTATCAATGAAGTGTATCAATCGAAGAATAAACTATTAATAATCAATAAATAAATTTACGGAAGCAATGGAAGCCTTTCTCTACATATATTTTAACGCAGATAACAACATAATCATTCCACAAGCCCATAAAGGTATGCCATATCGAAAGCCATGTTCATTTGACCAAGTTATGTGCTTTTAAAGTTGGAAAGATGGCCCATTTCAGTAAACTTTCGCAAAATCAAAATCAATGACATAAAAACGGTCATATTTTGAACTACCTTTAAAGTTAAATGTTTAAGTGCGGATAACAGTATAATCATTCCACAAGCACATAAAGGTATGCCTTATCGAAATCGAGTCCTTTTGACCAAGTTATGGGCTTTCAAAAATGGTAAGAAGTCCCATTTCGGTAAACCTTCGCAAAATAAAAATCAATGACATAAAAACGGTCATATTTTTTACTACCTTTAAAGTTACATATTTTAATGCAGATAGCAACATAATCATTCCACAAGTCCATAGAGATATGTCATATCGAAATCCGAGTTCATTTGACAAAGTTATGGGCTTTTAAAGATGGAAAGAAGGCCATTTCAGTAAATTTAAGAACGGTTATATTTTGTACTGCCTTTAAAGTTAAATGTTTAAGTGCGGATAACAGTAAAATAATTCCATACGCACATAAAGGTATGCTATATCGAAATCCGAGTCCTTTTGACCAAGCTATGGGGTTTTAAAGATGGAAAGAAGGCCCATTTCTGTAAACCTTCGCAAAATTTAAATCAATGAAATAAGAACGGTAATATTAAAGTTATATATTTTAATACAGATAAGAACACAATAATTTCAAATCTCACTCATTATACATTAGATGCGTCTTCCACTGGCATTTCAGACTTGACAGAAACTTTTCATCAGCTAATGGCATCTAATTTCATTGAAGACAATTTCATGCCAGACCTAGATCTGCTTCACTTGAGCAACGACATAAGATCAGCAGTGGTTGGGTTAGTTCAAAGTTACAAGCCATTAAAGCCAGAGTCAAGCCGAGTAAAAACGAAAATACTCCTCACCGATGAAGTCCCAGTCTATCAGAGACCTAGGCGCTTACCGTACGAGGAAACTGAGAAAGCCGACAAGCAGATCAGGGATTGGCTTAAGGAAGGAATCATTCGTCAAAGTGTTTCCGAATACGCCTCACCCATAGTGTTGGTTGCTAAAAAAGATGGCACTAAAAGACTCTGTTGCGACTACCGCAAATTGAACCAGAAGATTATTCGCGACAACTTCCCTATGGCCTTGATCGACGATGTTTTACATAAGCTTCAGAAGGGGAAAGTATTTACAACGCTGGACTTATCAAACGGATTTTTCCACGTCCCCGTGCAGGAAAGCTCTCGCAAATACACCGCGTTCGTCACCCAAAGTGGTCAATACGAATTCTGCTTCGTACCATTCGGAATTTCCAATTCTCCTGCAGTGTTTATGCGATACATTTTTGCAGTGCTCAGGCCATTAATTGAAGACGGTACCATTGTCCTGTACATGGATGATTTGATTATTTTATCAAGGGACGAACGGGAAGGATTAGAGAAATTAAAGAAAGTTTTAGATGTCGCAATGTGTTCAGGTCTGCGTATAAAGTGGGAAAAGTGCCAGGTCTTACAGAAGACGGTCCAATTCCTTGGCTATATTGTCGAAAACGCAACTATCCAACCATCAGCAGAGAAGACTTGTGCAGTCGAAAACTTCCCCGTCCAGCGAGACAAAAAAGGAGTTCAACGGTATCTTGGCCTAACATCCTATTTCCGAAGGTTTGTGAAATCGAGTCCTTTTGACCAAGTTATGGGCTTTTAAAGATGGAAAGAAGGCCCATTTCAGTAAACCTTCGCAAAATTAAAATCAATGACATAAAACGGTCATATTTTTTATTAGCTTTAAAGTTATATATTTTAATGCAGATAACAACATAATCATTCCACAAGTCCATTGAGATATGCCATATCGAAATCCGAGTTCATTTGACCAAGATATGGGCTTTTAAGGATGGACAGAAGGCCCATTTCCGTAAACCTTTGCAAAATCAAAATCAATGACATAAACGGTCAATGACATAAAAACGGTCATGTTTTTTACTACCTTTAAAGTGATATTAAATTTAATTATTTATATTTTTTCAAGAACAAACGCTTGTTGTTTCGATAAAAACATGTTCTATCCATAAATAATAACATCTGTGTCATAAAATAATTGCTACACACCTGAAAAAAAATCCAAAGTTCCCCCAATTGTTTCGCTCAAAAAGGTATTATAACCCCTTAAGAATGGAAAGAAGGCTCATTTCTGTTAGCCTTCGCAAAATAAAAATCAATGACATCAAAACGATCATATTTTGTATTAGCTTTAAAGTTATATATTTTAATGCAGATAACAACATAATCATTCCACAAGTCCATAGAGATATGCCATATCGAAATCCGAGTTCATTTGACCAAGATATGGGCTTTTAAAGATGGACGGAAGGCCCATTTCCGTAATCCTTTGCAAAATTAAAATCAATGACATAAAAACGGTAATATTTTGTACTTCCTTTAAAGCTATATATTTGAATACAGATTAGAAAAAAATCATACCACAAGCCCAAAGAGGTATGCCATATCAAAGTTCAAGTTCATTTGACCAAGTTATGGGCTTTTAAAAATGGAAAGAAGGCCCATTTCAGTAAACCTTCGCAAAATAAAAATCAATGACATAAAAACGGTCATATTTTTTACTACCTATAAAGTTATATATTTGAATGCAGATATAAACATAATCATTCCACAAGTCCATAGAGATATGCCATATCGAAATCCGAGTTCATTTGACCAAGTTATGGGCTTTCAAAAATGGAAAGAAGGCCCATTTCGGTAAACCTTCGCAAAATAAAAATCAATGACATAAAAACGGTCAAATTTTTTACTACCTTTTGTAACAGGCTGGCTATTATATATTGTAACAGGCGTGCTAGCTTAGATGCAATACACTAGTTCTAAGTATTATATTGTTATACTCAAAGTTATATGAACAGGGCAGAGTATATGAGTCTGCTCTGGTCACACTATTCGATCCTCGGGAGAGGAGAGGCTCTCTCAAGAGAACCTGAAAACGGGGGTTGAAAAGAGAGTTGCCTGCGAGCAGCGAGTTAGTTCAAAACGAGAGTGCGAATAAAGAAGACGTGGAACTACAAACCGTTTGTGAACTTAATCCTGATACAATCTCAGAAGTGGGATACTGGAAAAAAATCTATAAAAACTTAAACAGTGAAATGGATATCCAAATTAGTGACGTGTCTGTGACACAACTAAAAAGGTGGTTGGAACTCCTTAAGTTGCCGACAACTGGATCCAAGGCCGAACTTTTTTCGCGACTTAGCAGTGTTCCGCCGGAAAATCGGGGAGTCGTCCCTCAAGTCGATCAGGAAGTCGGAGAAATTGTGGACACGGTGACTACAGACTCGGAAGACGAAAATATCGAGTCACAAGGTCCGATGGAGCCGATTTGTGGCTTAGAATCCATGGACAAGTTGCGCTTGGAAATCGAGAAGGCCCAGAAATTTCTAGAATTTCTGCATAAGCAAGTCGACAGCGTTAGTTCAGCCAGTGGAGCCAAAAGCCACAATTCACAGAATTGTATGAAGTCGGACGGCGGCGCAAGCAAGAGTTCGGAGAATTCCAAGAACGGGCATGAACGAGATGGCAAGTCAAGCAGCGGTTCGGAGAATTCCGAGAACGGGCCAGAACGAGATGGCAAGGCAAGCAGCGGTTCGGAGAATTCCGAGAACGGGCAAGAACGAGTTGGCATGGCAACCAACAGTTCGGAGAATTCCGAGAACAGGCGAGAGCGAGTTGGCGAGCGAAGCAGCGGTTCTACGAAAATTGTACAAGGAAATTTCGAGAACTTGCAACAACTTGGCTGCGCAGATTACGGTGGCAACAACGGCAGAGATGCGCATCGAACTTCTGATGAAATCTCGACACAGCGTCCCGTGGGAAGGGCTGAGTTTTCGTCAGCTGGATTTAATCTAGCGAACGAAATTTTGATGGACTTTGCCGAGAAGATTCCTGTACGATCCTGGATCTCCCAATGGGACAACATATCCTCGTTGTATGTCCTATCGGACACCCAGCGAAGAGTGTTGCTGATCAGCAAACTAAAAGGCAGCGCTTTGGAGTGGATGCATGCGGATCCTTCTCGTTTTGTTAAACCAACGAATGAGTTGCTGCAGCAATTACAACTTGCTTTTGGTGGTAACGAGTCGAAGGCAGACATAAGGCGAAAATTTGAAGCGCGTCTGTGGCAACCGAATGAAAAATTTGCGATGTACTTTGAAGAGAAGAGAAGGCTGGCCCGAGATGTCAACATGGAGGAGGACGAGCTACTGGATGGACTAATTGTTGGCATACCGACGATTAACTTACGCACGCAGGCCAAGTTACAGTGCTTTGAGAATCCTGGAAGGATGCTTAGAGCTTTCGCTGACATAATGCTGCCAACAAGGGCTGCTGGGAGCAACAAGATGCAGTCTTCGAAAGCCGACCCGGCGAGCAAGGAGACGCGTTGCTACAACTGCAACGGAAAGGGGCATTGGGCTCGAGAGTGCGCCAAACCGAAGAGAACACCAGGGACGTGCTACGGATGTGGAGCTACCGATCATTTCATCAACGGATGTCCTCAAAATAAGAAGCAAGATGTCAATAACTATGTAAGGTTGTTAGAAATTTTTTGTTTTGAAAACCCTAACCAGCCAATTATTACAGAATGTCTAATAGATTCAGGAAGCCCTGTATCGCTAATCAAACATTCGGTTGTGCCGAGACATATTAAATTAGATCCACAAAATGAGACTTACTTCGGATTAAACAAAAGCTTATTGAAAAGCGAAGGAGAAATATTATGTTTTATAATATAAAAAGAAATAAACATTTTTTTAAATTTAATTGTTGTGGCTGATGAATCTATGGGTTGTAATATTGTGCTGGGTAGAGATTTTATGAAAGCCTGCGATTTGGAAATTAATTTAGAAACTTTAAATATAATAACTGTAGAGAGTACTGAGACCCAAGATAATAGAAAAATTGGGTCAATTTATAAGGTGCCTTGCAATTTAAGAAAAGATTTGGAGTGTGAACGAAATGAAAAGTTAGGAAATGAGATCTTAGAGGATAAAATGTTAGATAGTGAAATATTAGGAAGTGAAAAGTTAGGGAATGAGATGTTAGAGGATAAAATGTTAGGTAGTGAAATATTAGGAAGTGAAAAGTTAGGGAATGAGATGTTAGAGGATAAAATGTTAGGAAGTGAAATATTAGGAAGTGAAAAGTTAGGAAATGAGATGTTAGGTTATGAAATGATAGGTGGTGAAAAATTAGAAAGCGAAATTTTAGAAGAAACTTTAGAAAGTAAAATTTTAAAAGTAGAAAAGCAAACAATTTTTGATAGTTTTGAGCAACAGATGATGGAAATAAATGTGGTAGAAGATTCGGAAAAGAAAAGTGTCTATAATATTGGTGAACAAGTTAGCTATATAGACCAAAAGAAATTAATTGAATTAGTGGAAAAAAGGTATGTCCAGGTAAAGCGACCTGAAAATCCAAATATTAAATGTGAAATGAACATCGTGTTGGAAAATTCTAAGCCATTTAGTTGTGTACCTAGAAGACTTTCGTACAGTGAAAAGGAAGTGTTGCAGAAAATGTTAGATGAATATATTAAGGATGGCATTATTCAAGCTAGTAGATCGGAGTATGCCTCTCCGATTGTATTAGTTAAAAAGAAGTCGGGAGATCTTAGACTGTGCATAGATTTTAGACGCTTAAATAAGATCATGGCCAAGGATAATTATCCGATTCCCTTAATTGATGACCTGTTAGATAAATTAGTGGGAACATCAGTATTTACGAAATTAGATCTTAAAAATGGTTACTTTCATGTGTTTGTTAACAAAGAGTCGGTAAAATACACATCGTTTACTACGCCGTTGGGCCAATTTGAGTTTTTACGTATGCCGATGGGGCTTAAGACTTCTCCACAAGTATTTCAAAGATTCGTCAACGATATATTTTCGGATATGATAAGACAGGACAAGGTTGTTGTGTATATGGACGACATTTTGGTCGCCAGTAGGAACATGGAAGAACACTTCGAAATATTAGCAGAAGTATTTAAAAGGTTAGTGGAAAATAAGTTAGAATTGAGAATGGACAAATGCAAATTTTTACAAGACAAGGTCAAATATTTGGGGTTTTTGATTTCATGCGATGGAATCAAAGCTGATGATAGGGGCTTAGAAGCCATACAAAATTTTCCAGTTCCGACTAAAGTACAAGCAGTCCAAAGTTTTTTGGGGCTCTGCTCTTATTTCCGCCGATTTATTAAAGACTTTTCAATAATAGCGAAACCCTTATACGATTTAGTGAAAAAAGATAGGGTATTTAAGTTTGAGGAAGATGAATTAAATTGTTTTTCACAATTGAAAGCGAAATTGATGGAAGCGCCCGTTTTAGCTATATACGATCACAGAGACGAAGTTGAGTTACACTGCGATGCCAGTGCTTTAGGGTTTGGGGCGGTACTTCTTCAACGAAAAGCAGACAAGAAGTTGCATCCCATATTCTATTTTTCAAAAAGGTCAACAACTACAGAAGCGAAATACCACAGCTTTGAGCTGGAGACTTTAGCCATTATTTACGCATTAAGAAGATTTAGGATATACTTACAAGGCAAGCGGTTTAAAATTGAGTGACATAAAAATCAGTGACATAAACGGTCAATGACATAAAAACGGTCATATTTTTTACTACCTTTAAAGTTATATTAAATTAAATTACTTATATTTTTTCAAGAACAAACGCTTGTTGTTTCGATAAAAACATGTACTATCCATAAATAATAACATCAGTGTCATAAAATAATTGCTACACACCTGAAAAAAATCCAAAGTTCCCCCAATTGTTTCGCTCAAAAAAATTTTATAACCCCTTAAAGATGGAAAGAAGGCTCATTTCTGTTAGCCTTCGCAAAATAAAAATCAATGACATAAAACGGTCATATTTTGTATTAGCTTTAAAGTTATATATTTTAATGCAGATAACAACATAATCAATTTACAAGCCCATAAAGGTATGCCATATCGAAATCCGAGTTCATTTGACCAAGTTATGGGCTTTTAAAGATGGAAAGAAGGCCCATTTCCGTAAACCTTTGCAAAATCAAAATCAATGACATAAAAACGGTAATATTTTGTACTACCTTTAAAGCTATATATTTTAATACAGATTAGAAAAAAATCATACCACAAGCCCAAAGAGGTATGCCATATCAAAGTTCGAGTTCATTTGACCAAGTTATGGGCTTTTAAAAATGGAAAGAAGGCCCATTTCAGTAAACATTCGCAAAATAAAAATCAATGACATAAAAACGGTCATATTTTGTACTACCTTTAAAGTTATATACATTAATGCAGATAACAACATAATCCTTTAAAGTTATATATTTTAATGCAGATAACAACATAATCCTTCTACAAGCCCATAAAGGTATGCCATATCGAAATCCGAGTTCATTTGACCAAGTTATGGGCTTTTAAAAATGGAAAGAAGGCCCATTTCAGTAAACCTTCGCAAAATAAAAATCAATGACATAAAAACGGTCATATTTTTTACTACCTATATAGTTATATATTTGAATGCAGATATAAACATAATCATTCCACAAGTCCATAGAGATATGCCATATCGAAATCCGAGTTCATTTGACCAAGTTATGGGCTTTCAAAAATGGAAAGAAGGCCCATTTCGCTAAACCTTCGCAAAATAAAAATCAATGACATAAAAACGGTCAAATTTTTTACTACCTTTTGTAACAGGCTGGCTATTATATATTGTAACAGGCGTGCTAGCTTAGATGCAATGTGTGATGATAGGGGCTTAGAAGCCATACAAAATTTTCCAGTTCCGACTAAAGTACAAGCAGTCCAAAGTTTTTTGGGGCTCTGCTCTTATTTCCGCCGATTTATTAAAGACTTTTCAATAATAGCGAAACCCTTATACGATTTAGTGAAAAAAGATAGGGTATTTAAGTTTGAGGAAGATGAATTAAATTGTTTTTCACAATTGAAAGCGAAATTGATGGAAGCGCCCGTTTTAGCTATATACGATCACAGAGACGAAGTTGAGTTACACTGCGATGCCAGTGCTTTAGGGTTTGGGGCGGTACTTCTTCAACGAAAAGCAGACAAGAAGTTGCATCCCATATTCTATTTTTCAAAAAGGTCAACAACTACAGAAGCGAAATACCACAGCTTTGAGCTGGAGACTTTAGCCATTATTTACGCATTAAGAAGATTTAGGATATACTTACAAGGCAAGCGGTTCAAAATTGTAACGGACTGCAACTCCCTTACGTTAACGCTTAATAAAATTGATTTGAGTCCAAGAATAGAAAGGGGGGTTTAAGAGCTTCAGGAGTTTGATTACGACTTAAAGCATAGGGCAGGTAGTCAAATGCAACACGTGGATGCACTGAGTCGTTGCAATAACATAATGGTAATAGAATCGAACACGTTTGAAACTAATTTAATAATTTGCCAATCAAAGGACAATTTTAGAAAATAGTGAGCACAAATGGTTTGAAATGAGGAATGGTGTTATATACAGGAAAAGTAATGACAAGAGGATCTTATTTTATGTGCCGAACCGGATGGAGGATCATGTTTTATATAAGTATCATGATGAATTAGGCCACATAGGAAGGGACAAAATGATAGAAGCAATTGGCAAAAGCTACTGGTTTCCAAACATGAAGAGTAAAGTTTCTGATCATGTTCAAAATTGTTTGAAATGTATAGCATATTCTCCAAAGGTAGGCAAAGGTGATGGATACTTGCACAGTATCCCAAAGGGCAATAAGCCTTTCGAAATCATTCATATAGATCATTATGGCCCTGTGAATAATAGTAGATCGAAGAAGCACATATTAGCTGTTGTTGATGCGTTCACAAAATTTGTTAGGCTGTATACGACCAAAACAACGAATACGAAAGAGGCAGTAAATGCTTTGACAGATTACTTTCGAGCTTATAGCAGGCCCAAATGTGTTATTTCAGATCGCGGAAGCTGCTTTACTTCGACAGATTTTGCTAAATTTATGGAGGAAAATAACATAAAGCATATTAAAATTGCAACGGGATCGCCACAGGCCAACGGCCAAGTTGAGCGAATCAATAGAAGCTTAGGACCTATGATAGCGAAGTTAGCGGAGATTAGCCAGAGATTGGTTTACATTGGGATAATGTCATTGAAAAAGTAGAGTATTCTATGAATAATACAATTCACAATAGTATTAAGCAGCGGCCTAGTGAAACGCTGTTTGGCATAACTCAAAGGGGGAAAGTTTGTGATGAGTTAAGGGAAAGATTAGAGGAGAGTAGTTATGAAATAGAGGGTAAGAAAACGTTAGAAGATATTAGGAAAGAAGCTGAAGAAACACAAGTACATTCGCAGAAAAAAAATGAAGCATACTACAATGCGAGAAGAAAAAACGCAACCGAATTCAGAGAAGGTGATTATGTCATGGTTAAGAACTTTGATAGTACGGCGGGTGTAGCGAGAAAACTTATTCCGAAGAACAAGGGACCTTATGTAATTGAGAAGATTTTGAAAAATGACAGATATTTGATCAAAGATGTTGATGGGTTTCAGTTATCTCGAAACCCATATCAGGGTGTTTGGAGTGTTAATAACATTCGACATTGGATGAAAAATAGTAGTATGGTATAATAATGAATTGTATACATATGTATATGTACTAGATTGTAAGCAATAGGTAACCAAATATTTCAATTGTAAAAAGTAAATTATAAAATATCAGAGATAGTGGGATATCTCAATGTCAGGACGGCCGAGTTGTAACAGGCTGGCTATTACGTATTGTAACAGGCGTGCTAGTTTAGATGCAATACACTAGTTCTAAGTATTATATTGTTATACTCAAAGTTATATGAACAGGGCAGAGTATATGAGTCTGCTCTGGTCACACTATTCGATCCTCGGGAGAGGAGAGGCTCTCTCAAGAGAACCTGAAAACGGGGGTTGAATAGAGAGTTGCCTGCGAGCAGCGAGTTAGTTCAAAACGAGAGTGCGAATAAAGAAGACGTGGAACTACAAACCGTTTGTGAACTTAATCCTGATACACTTTAAAGTTACATATTTTAATGCAGATAACAACATAATCATTCCACAAGTCCATAGAGATATGCCATATCGAAATCCGAGTTCATTTGACCAAGATATGGGCTTTCAAAGATGGACAGAAGGCCCATTTCCGTAAAACCTTTGCAAAACTAAAATCAATGACATAAAAACGGTAATATTTTGTACTACCTTTAAAGCTATATATTTTAAAACAGATAACAACATAATCATTCCACAAGCCCATAAAGGTATCCCATATCGAAAGACAAGTTCAATTGACCAAGTTATGTGCTTTTAAAGTTGGAAAGATGGCCCATTTCAGTAAACCTTCGCAAAATCAAAATCAATGACATAAAAACGGTCATATTTTGAACTACCTTTAAAGTTAAATGTTTAAGTGCGGATAACAGTATAATCATTCCACAAGCACATAAAGGTATGCCTTATCGAAATCCGAGTTCATTTGACCAAGTCATGGGCTTTTAAAGATGGAAAGAAGGCCCATTTCTGTAAACCTTCGAAAAATTTAAATCAATGAAATAAAAACGGTAATATTTTGTACAACCTTTACAGTTATACATTTTAATACAGATAAGAACACAATCATTCCACAAGCCCAAAAAGGTATGCCATACAAAAATCCGAGTTCGTTTGTCCAAGTTATGGGCTTTTAAAAATGAAAAGAAGGCCCATTTCAGTAAACCTTCGCTAAATAAAAATCAATGACATAAAAACGGTCATATACAATAATACAATACAGTAATGCAATAACATACACATACATACATACTACGACGTAGCAATCCTGCTACAATTCGGCCGTCCTGACATTTTAAGATCCCCTGATCTTGTGTTAATTCACAATTGATTTCTTATATTTATCTTAGTTTCTACAATTTAGTTTTTTATTTACAAATTTTTAGATATATTTACAACTTTATTTTCGTTTTCCAATCCAATGCTTAATATTTTGGCTACTCCAGACACCTTGATAAGGGCAACGCGATAACTGAAAACCTTCAACATCTTTTATCAAGTATCTATCATTTCTCAAAACTTTATCTATAACATAAGGACCCTTGTGCTTAGGTATTAGCTTTCTTGCGACTCCTACTGAGCTATCAAAAATTTTTACCATAATATAGTCTCCCACTTTGTACTCCGAACTCTTTGTCTTTTTTTCATTATATCTCTGTTCGTTGTTTTTTTGTAATTTTCTTTGCGCTTCTGAACCATCTTTCCTAATTTTGTCTAGATCTCTAACATCACTAACATTATCTAATTCTTCTAACTTTTGTCTCAATTCATCAATAACTTTTTCTTTCTGCTCGATTCCAAACAACATTTTACTTGGCATTTGTGCTATGCTTCTTTGCTTCGTGTTGTTGAATGAAAACTCAACATCTTCCACAACTGTGTCCCAATGCATTTTCTCTTCTGGATCTGCTAATTTAGCTATCATTGGTCCCACAATTCTATTAATCCTTTCTACTTGTCCATTGGCTTGAGGTGACCCGGTCGCAATTTTTACATGTTTAATATAACATTCTTCGATAAATTTTCCGAAATCTTTCGACGTAGAACAGCTTCCCCTATCCGAAACTATACAAGTTGGTCTGCTGTAAGACCTGAAGTAGTCTTTCAATGCTATAAAAACTTCCTTTGTGTTCGTCGTTTTTGTTGCATATAGCCTAACATATTTGGTAAATCCGTCTATCACCACAAAGAGATGTTTCTTTGCTCTTCCATTATCAACCGGTCCATAATGATCAATATGTATAATTTCAAATGGCACATTTCCTTTTGGTATACTGTGCAACAGTCCTTCCCCTTTTCCTGACTTCGGCGAATATGCTACACATCTTATACAATTTTCAATATGTCTAACCACTTTCTCTTTCATATTCGAAAACCAATACGTCCTAACAATAGCATCCATTGTGATATTTGTATAATATCTTTTCCTCCATTTTTTCTGGAACACAAAATAACAGCTTTCCATTATTCGACTTTCTATATATAACTCCATTCCTCATCTCAAACATTTTATCTTCCTCATTTTCTAACTTTTTTCTAACATCTTTTAATTTTTCATCTTTCGCTTGACAAATAATTAAATTATCTTCAAAGCTATTCGTTTCAACTACCATTATGTTTGTATTTCTACTTAACGCGTCAACATGTGTAGCGTGGTAACGTTCGAATGAAGTGTTTTGAATCGAAGGATCTGTACTTGCGGGCACGCTTTAGGGTCCGGCACTAACTCGTCGGCTTTGGGGGTGTTGTTCTTGCTTTATACTGACCCTGACACCATCTACACATTATTATTAACAGACCAAGAATTGAGCGTGCTTGCGACAAAATTATAAGTTAGTTAACTAAACCGGAAGAAATATAAATAAATTCGGAAAGAATTAGAATTTAAAGACTCAAGAAAAGAAAAGAAAGGAAAGAAAGGGAGAAAACTTAACGCAGCGAAGACACGGATGTTATTGTGCTCGCATGTTGCCCACCCTACCTATGATCACCCGCCGCAAGAGCATGACTCTGGTGACCCCTTCTGTACCCTACGACCGAGAAAACATCAGCGGAGTTCAGTAAATTTTGGAATTTAAGCTTCCATTTTTATAATAAATTCAAGGAAAGAAAACATAATTAACAGTAGTTCAGTAATAGTAATTCATGATAAAGTAATAGGTATAAAAATAGTAATAATGTTTAAACAATGGTATATAATCTAATTAAGAGAGCATATATATACGGTTTTTGTAAGATAAAGGCGGTTGTTTCAAAGTTTAGAATTTCATTTCGTTTCAGGGTGAGATATTAATTTAATTTGTTTGGTTTAATTTAATTAGGATTAATAAAAATATTTTTTGATAAAATTTAAAATTAAAATTCAAGTTAATTCTCTTTAAGTACTTAATATTTGTTGGATAATATTTTCGTTAATTTAATGCTTCATCAGATTCGGGATTCGTTTATTATTATTTTTGGACGTTCAAATAAAAGTTTGGTTTAGTTTTCAAAAGATAAATGTGGATATAGAAAATAAACATTTAGTTTTCAAACTCACGGCAACTTTTCCATCGGCGAAAGATCGATCTCCCGACGCAGGTGTGCTGGAAAAAGATTATGGCGTTTTGCACCATAGGGTTAAAGTGAACTAAGAATATATTTTGAAAACAATTTAAAAGAAACTTTCTTGCCATTATGTCCCGATTCTTTAGAGGCACAAAATTGTTATTTAAGTTTAGGTAGTATCTACACTAAACTAATTAAGATTCGCTCCATTATATTTTAAAATTTCCCTAGATATTTTTCCCCCTTGGGGTTCACTGTGGTTGCAGGTTAAATATGCTCGCAATTGGGGCAAGTGATTGGGTTGATTGCCAGAGATAATACAAAGAAATAGCAGAGGGTTAAACCCCGTTAAAATTTGCGCCTATGTGCATTGGGGTAAGGCTGCTGCTGATGTGTATGTGCGGCCTAGAGATTTCCCGCGGTGTCGCTGCGTAAGTGTGCGCCAAAAGCTTACACGTCCATGTGCATAAGTAGCGGCTCGTAAATGCGCGCATGTGCAAAAGGGTTAGCTGCGCATGCTTGTTCGTTGGTGCAGGGTTAGGTACACATGACGATTATGGGGGTGCTCCACGGTGCAGGCGCCGGATTTCGGTGGTACCAGGTTATGTACGCTTGTAGCTAGGGGGTGCTCCTCGGTACGTGCACGTGGGTTTCCGTTGGTGATACCTGGTTTACATGCTCCTCGTCTCGACGACCTTACACACTGCTAACTGGGCCCAACCTGACGATTGGGGAACGGTTACAGCAAATACCAAAAAAAAATACACTGTTCTCGAGCATATCTACCTTACGATTGTGCCCCGAAAACGTCTTGGGGGTTTTGGGATTTTTCCCCGGGCCGTTGCCAGCAGAAACCTCGCCAATCCAACCAAAAAAATACTATAACTTGCTGCTGGCCTGCTGGCCGGAACACTTTCGTAGCCGGGACGACTCTAAGTTTTTCCTCTTCAGCTGCCTGAGACACGGGCGGGGGTTAGACACAGAAAGAAAACCAATTCGCCGGGAAACTTACTCGATCTACTTGCAAGATGCACGCGTACCCGAGTTAAAGATTCGAACTTATTTGGGACTGGGAATTTAAATTTTTAAATGCATGTGCACTCCGCGACTGCTCGATTGAAAAGAAATAGAACGGAACCGGGTAATGTTGGTCTAGGCTGCCAGCGGAAATGCATCGCAGCCGGTAATCACGCCATGTTGGTAATTAAGCTTTCCAGAGCTCCCCTGGTGCAGCTGATCATGCCAGCCGTGGACAGTTGGTATTCCCAAAAAAAATACTAAGTAAGCTGGGCTTACTAACATCTGTGGTTTGAAAGCAAGCTTAACAGCGCTACCCTAGTACAGCTGATTACTATCGCCACGCTCAGTTGTCATCTCAAAAAAAATACTAAACCGGGCTTACTAATATTTGTGGTTTGAAACTAAGCTAAGCTCAAAAAAAACCTGAACAAAAAATATTTTTCTTGGCCGAACTAAAAGGAAAAATTTCGTTGCTTCAGTCGCCGCTACAAAGCCCCCCCGAAAAATCAGGCTAGGGTAGGATGCCCTAGACTGATAACGACTGAAGGCACGTTACTGGCGGATATCTTTCGCATGATATGTGCCTAATAAACGTCCTTGTAAGTCTTCTAGTTCGTAATAAGCATTTCCCAGCTTCTTCCGAACCCTCGCTTTCACACAAGAAGGACCGAACTTGGCATTATAGCCTGTCTGAAAACAGCTTTGTTTAAAATTTCGGCGAAATACTTCTTGCCCTTCGGCAAAGGACACGATTCGAGATCGAAGATTATACCGCTTTTCATTCTCATCGTGCTTTTCCTGCATTCGCCGACACGCTTTATCACGAACGATGTCAAAAGAATCTTCCCGATTAAATTTTAAGGATCGATCATCTAATAAATTTAATTTCCTTAACAACGAATAAGTTGAACCGGAGGTAATCATGTGCTGGCCGAAAACCATGTAGTATGGAGAGGTACCTATACTAGCATGAACCGATGATCTCAAAGCACAACATATCCTACCGAGATACTCGTCCCAGTCCTTCTGATCAGGACGCAAATAAGCCCTAATTGCAGAGATTACAGAACGATTTACGCGCTCAGACGCGTTAGCCTGGGGTGAATGCACTGCAGTCAGTGTGTGCGTAACCCCGTACTGTTGCATAAGCTTCTGAAAAGCATGAGAGCGAAATGGCGAGCCGTTGTCGGACAACACCGTTTCTGGAGCTCCATACGCCATAAACAACTCCCCTTCAAGGTATTTTATAACGACACTAGTATCAATCTTGCGAACTGCTTTTAGAAACACATACTTGGAAAAATGATCTAAAACGATAAAAATACCAATGTTCCCACTTCTTGACCTAGGATAAGGTCCAAGGAAGTCAATAAAAAGACGTTGGAAAAATCGCTGACTTTCAGGGGCTTTTCCTAAGGGAGGACGTAGTACGAAATTTGGAGCTTTTGTGGTTTTACACACTTCACAGGCATTTATATAAGTCTTTATATCCGACACAAGGCCAGGCCAGAAATAGTATCGCCTAACTCTCTCAATCGTTTTGTGTATGCCACAGTGTGACGACAAAGGGCTATCGTGCGCTCGCGAAAGGATTTCGGGCACTAATTCTCTGGGTATCCACAGCTTCCACGCATACTCATCGTGAACTTGCTCTCCTGTCAAGTGTTCGGCTTTGCGATAAACGTAACCGCTGTCGGTCTTAAGATCGGGAAAACTAGCTTGGTTTGCCGCTACTTTCTCTACAAGATCAACATACCCAGCAGACTTAAAATGTTCCGAACTAAGATCAACGAGCAACCCTTCACGCAAGTCTAAGGCGGCTACTGTATCCTCGTTAACGCGAGACAGCGAATCGGGAACTATGTTAAGGGATCCCTTACGATGCTCAATATCGAAACTATACCTCTGCAACGCTAATGCCCATCGAGCTAAGCGAGAATTTAGGTCATGGTTAGACATTAACCACTTCAAAGATGCGTGGTCGGTTATGATTTTAAATTTATGTCCTTCCACATAAGCCCTAAAATTTTTAAGAGCTACAATCGCTGCTAGGCATTCTTGTTCAGTGACCGTATAGTTACGCTGAGCCTTGTTCAATTTCTTCGAAATGAACGCAATCGGACGCTCGTCTCCTTCCTCAGAGACTTGTACTAAAACTGCACCTACACCGGTTTTACTTGCATCGCAATGTATCGCAAAGGGCTTAGAAAAATCGGGGCTACATAAAACCGGAGCCTCACTAAGACACCGTTTTAACTGTTCAAAAGCTTTAATTGCCTCATCAGTCAAACTAAACCTCCTTTTCGTGGTCATCAAATCAGTCAGAGGAGCGGATAGTGATTCAAAATTTGGAACAAACTTGCGGTACCACCCACACAAACCCATAAAACTTCTCAAGCTGCGCAAGGTCCTGGGTAGCGGAAAATTCGTGATGGCAGTCACCTTTTCAGGATCGGTGCGTATTCCACCGTCACCTATTATATGGCCTAAATAGCGCACACGCAGCATGCAGAAGTGACTTTTGCCAATGTTGATTGTCAAACCGGCACGCCTTATGTGAAGAGCTACCTCTCTAAGTACATCTAGATGCCTTTCAAAACTTGCAGAAATTACCAATAAATCGTCTAAGTAAATGAACACCTCGTTCCTGAGATGAGCCGGGACGACCTTGTCCATCAACCGCGACATTGTGCTCGTAGCATTGCACAGCCCAAACGGCATGACTTTAAATTGATAGAGGGGTCTACCAGGTACTGTGAAGGCCGTCTTGTCTCGAGATGCAACATCTAAAGGCACCTGCCAATAAGCATCCTTAAGATCAAGACTAGATATGTACTCTGCCTTTGGCAAACGGCTCAAAATGCCACTAATTTGGGGAAGTGGGTATGCATCCTTTTCGGTGAAACTGTTTACCTTACGACAATCCAGACAAATTCTAACTTTTCCAGGAGAAGACCAAGCACTTTCTGACTCCTCTATCACCCCCAATTGTATCATTCTATCGATCTCGGCGTACATAGCCTTTTCTACTGCGGGAGAAACAGGTAAATGACGTTGTTTTATTGGTTTAGCCATACCCACATCGATCGAATGCTCAATCAAATTGGTCTTGCCGAGACCTTCTTGAGTAAACGAGGGAAAACAACTGATTACGTTTGTTAGTTTGGCTCTCTCAGCCTCGGACAAATCATGTTGATCGGTTTCGACCTTTCCGTTACTATCGACAGATTCTAGCTCGGAAATATTTAAACATTTTGGAAGCAGATCGAACAACCTCCAGAAATCTATTCCCAAATACAAATCTTGCTTCAGTGAGGGTATTATGTAAATCGTCAATGGATTTTTGACGTTATTATATTCAACATCCAATTTTAATCGTCCTACTATCGGTTGAGATCTTCCATCTGCAGTAGCTGCATTAGCTGTTATCGTTTTGTAATCGTACTTGTCTAATACTTCACAAGCTAACTGTCCTCCAACACAACTAATCGCTGCGCCAGAATCTAATAATCCATAAACGGTACGATTGAGAAGACGAATTTGCAAGAATGGGCGAGGATCCTTAGGCCTTTCAATAAGAGAGCTGAGGTACGCTACACCGAGTTTACATTTCCTAACATTCTTCCAAAATTCCTTTATTCGCTTCGAACTACGAGATTTAAGCTGTTGCAACTCAGGTGTGTGGTCAATGGTCGTGATAGCCACGGTTTTTAATTCTGGGATTTTGCTGTGTAGCAAAGGGCTAGCAGATAATTTTAGTTCGTCAGGGAGGGTGAGTGACACAACTGTGGCTGCGTCATCTATTTGTCGGTCATTGTTGCTTGACTTCGAACGGTGATCGAAGCCTTCTGTCTGAATGGCGACTTCGACATGCCGGTTTTGTAGTTTTTTGAACACTTACTACAATTCGGTTTGTATGTGTTGGCTGTTCCACAGCCGTAACAAAAGATTCGTCTCTCAGATACACAGTCCTGATATCGGTGCCCTTCCTTGCGACAGTTCCAACATAACAGAGAAAAAGCCTCGATATCTACCTCATTTTCGGATTCTATTTCTGTTTCCATGTTTTCTTGTTCTTTATTGAGCTCGGAGACTTCCCGCTTGAATAGAGACCCTCGAGCGTATCCTGAATATCGTTTAATATCGGCCAAAAAGTCTTCACGTCGACGACAAATCTCTCTTAGTTCCGAAACTGATCTAATCTCGATATTTAAAAGTTCATGTCTAATTTCGGGACGTAGGTTGTTCTTGAGGACCCGTACTAATTTATGCGGCGTCCATGGAACTTCTAGCTGATCAACTAGTCCTGATATAGTCTCATAAAAGCAATCGAAAGTTTCATTCGGCTTTTGCTTAGTGTTCCTTATCAGTTCCTCTATATCCCCATCATCCCTACTTGGTCTAAACTGTTGACGTAAGGCTGCACAAAATGCATCCCAGACAACTTCGCCGTGTGCTTTGTGATATCGCCAATAAAACTCGTTGGCTTTCCCTTCAAAAAGCACGCTTGCATTTTTACAAAGTACCGTGAAATTTCCTTCTAACGTTTCCTTTGTGAGTGTCTCTACTCTGTATATAAAATTGTCGACAGACACCCCTACTCCAGAATATTTAATTTTCCATCCATTAAGTATATGCACAACTTTATCCGGTCGGTTCAGCAAATCAGACGTGATGCCTCTTTGATAACCTGGAGAGACCGTAAGAAGCCGGGAAATTTCCAGTGGTTCATTCGTTAAGTCGGACTGACTATCCATACTTTCTATGCCTCGAGCAGCAGGTTGTTGAATATTACCATTGCTACTAATTTGCGACGCCAAAGCACTTGTTATACTCTCTGTCAATGAACTTTGAATCAATTCTGTCACTTTTTCCGAAAGGGTAGTGAGTAGTCTCCGCTCCATGGCAAGTAAAGTCATAGCGTTAGCGGTTATGAAGCCCGCCGCATTATTACTGGAATTTGTATTAACTCCTGATGTGGAAGGTCCCTCATCCGTTGCTGATTTATCACTACTCTCTAAAGGCTGCTTACTTTTTGATCGACTGCGAGTTTGTAGCCCTGAACTATCAAGTGGCTTACCGACTGCAGGCCTACAAGCTGATTTGCATACTGGACATTGTGCGCTTTTCTTAAAATGCGCTTCTATGCACTTCCTGTGAAATTCATGTTGACACGAGGCTATGAAAATTTCGGCGACGGTAATATCGGATTTACATATCGGACAAATTGTAGCTGGGCCACCTTCTGTCCCCTTATTCGGCGATCGGTCCACACCCATAATGCACACCAATAAAAATATTCTCAGGACAATTTTCAAAAAAATTCTTGCGCCAACGTTAACCAACTACAACCAAAGTTTTAACCAAGTAAGAGGGTTTATGTTTCTATAAACAAAAATTGTTAAAGAAAAAAAGAAAAATGTATATACGGAAACGATATTAGTTGTTTCTATAAACAAAATTTTAAGCCCCAAAAAAAATATATATACGGCAAAAGATATTAACTGAACTCCTTGCTAGATGTCCTACGAGTCGAGGGTGTTTTATTTATTTTAAGTTTCTCGGAAATTATTGAAATTACAGAAATAAAAGATTGTTTAGGCTTTATAAAAAAAACCTTTTCTAAAAATACAAAAGGAGGGAAGTAGTTACTTTCTTATTTCGGACAGCGGACAGCGATCTGTTCAAAACATATTCGCATGTATTCCAGCCTATGAAAAGGGAATATAATACTTCAGGAAAATGATAAATAAAAGATTGCCACTAACTATTTGTGGATACGGCACTGCTTTCAAGTGATGCCAGTATTTTCCGAACAGTTAAATTAATGTCTATCTTTAATTTACAGAGCATAGTTAGTTCAACGACTTGGTATTTTAAGCTGGGACAGAAGACCTAAGTTGATTTTTGGATTTTCTGTTTTCCTCAGACTAATAGACACATAATCATCTCTGCTAATTTTAGGAAAATTCTTTAGTTAGCTTATAATTCCGGACAGCTTTGAATACTTATATTCACAAAGCATGTTTTCCAAGAAATAAAAAAATAAAAAGAGAATTTCTTAGAAAAAAAAATAAGAAAGAAAGTTTTTAAGAAATTGAATTTATCTACCAGTGAGTCTTAATGAATAAAAATTACTCAGTAAGGCCCCTACACGTTGAGCGCCACTTTTTCTTATTAATAATAATGAATTATAACTGTAGCGTGTAACGTTCGAATGAAGTGTTTTGAATCGAAGGATCTGTACTTGCGGGGCACGCTTTAGGGTCCGGCACTAACTCGTCGGCTTTGGGGGTGTTGTTCTTGCTTTATACTGACCCTGACACCATCTACACATTATTATTAACAGACCAAGAATTGAGCGTGCTTGCGATAAAATTATAAGTTAGTTAACTAAACCGGAAGAAATATAAATAAATTCGGAAAGAATTAGAATTTAAAGACTCAAGAAAAGAAAAGAAAGGAAAGAAAGGAAGAAAACTTAACGCAGCGAAGACACGGATGTTATTGTGCTCGCATGTTGCCCACCCTACCTATGATCACCCGCCGCAAGAGCATGACTCTGGTGACCCCTTCTGTACCCTACGACCGAGAAAACATCAGCGGAGTTCAGTAAATTTTGGAATTTAAGCTTCCATTTTTATAATAAATTCAAGGAAAGAAAACATAATTAACAGTAGTTCAGTAATAGTAATTCATGATAAAGTAATAGGTATAAAAATAGTAATAATGTTTAAACAATGGTATATAATCTAATTAAGAGAGCATATATATACGGTTTTTGTAAGATAAAGGCGGTTGTTTCAAAGTTTAGAATTTCAATTCGTTTCAGGGTGAGATATTAATTTAATTTGTTTGGTTTAATTTAATTAGGATTAATAAAAATATTTTTTGATAAAATTTAAAATTAAAATTCAAGTTAATTCTCTTTAAGTACTTAATATTTGTTGGATAATATTTTCGTTAATTTAATGCTTCATCAGATTCGGGATTCGTTTATTATTATTTTTGGACGTTCAAATAAAAGTTTGGTTTAGTTTTCAAAAGATAAATGTGGATATAGAAAATAAACATTTAGTTTTCAAACTCACGGCAACTTTTCCATCGGCGAAAGATCGATCTCCCGACGCAGGTGTGCTGGAAAAAGATTATGGCGTTTTGCACCATAGGGTTAAAGTGAACTAAGAATATATTTTGAAAACAATTTAAAAGAAACTTTCTTGCCATTATGTCCCGATTCTTTAGAGGCACAAAATTGTTATTTAAGTTTAGGTAGTATCTACACTAAACTAATTAAGATTCGCTCCATTATATTTTAAAATTTCCCTAGATATTTTTTCCCCTTGGGGTTCACTGTGGTTGCAGGTTAAATATGCTCGCAATTGGGGCAAGTGATTGGGTTGATTGCCAGAGATAATACAAAGAAATAGCAGAGGGTTAAACCCCGTTAAAATTTGCGCCTATGTGCATTGGGGTAAGGCTGCTGCTGATGTGTATGTGCGGCCTAGAGATTTCCCGCGGTGTCGCTGCGTAAGTGTGCGCCAAAAGCTTACACGTCCATGTGCATAAGTAGCGGCTCGTAAATGCGCGCATGTGCAAAAGGGTTAGCTGCGCATGCTTGTTCGTTGGTGCAGGGTTAGGTACACATGACGTTTATGGGGGTGCTCCACGGTGCAGGCGCCGGATTTCGGTGGTACCAGGTTATGTACGCTTGTAGCTAGGGGGTGCTCCTCGGTACGTGCACGTGGGTTTCCGTTGGTGATACCTGGTTTACATGCTCCTCGTCTCGACGACCTTACACACTGCTAACTGGGCACAACCTGACAATTGGGGAACGGTTACAGCAAATACCAAAAAAAAATACACTGTTCTCGAGCATATCTACCTTACGATTGTGCCCCGAAAACGTCTTGGGGGTTTTGGGATTTTTCCCCGGGCCGTTGCCGGCAGAAGCCTCGCCAATCCAACCAAAAAAATACTATAACTTGCTGCTGGCCTGCTGGCCGGAACACTTTCGTAGCCGGGACGACTCTAAGTTTTTCCTCTTCAGCTGCCTGAGACACGGGCGGGGGTTAGACACAGAAAGAAAACCAATTCGCCGGGAAACTTACTCGATCTACTTGCAAGATGCACGCGTACCCGAGTTAAAGATTCGAACTTATTTGGGACTGGGAATTTAAATTTTTAAATGCATGTGCACTCCGCGACTGCTCGATTGAAAAGAAATAGAACGGAACCGGGTAATGTTGGTCTAGGCTGCCAGCGGAAATGCATCGCAGCCGGTAATCACGCCATGTTGGTAATTAAGCTTTCCAGAGCTCCCCTGGTGCAGCTGATCATGCCAGCCGTGGACAGTTGGTATTCCCAAAAAAAATACTAAGTAAGCTGGGCTTACTAACATCTGTGGTTTGAAAGCAAGCTTAACAGCGCTACCCTAGTACAGCTGATTACTATCGCCACGATCAGTTGTCATCTCAAAAAAAATACTAAACCAGGCTTACTAATATTTGTGGTTTGAAACTAAGCTAAGCTCAAAAAAAAACCTGAACAAAAAATATTTTTCTTGGCCGAACTAAAAGGAAAAATTTCGTTGCTTCAGTCGCCGCTACACATGTTGCATAAGTTTCCCCGATTTGTGGACTAATTCAAAGTCATACTCTAGCAATTCTAATGCCCACCGTGCAATACGGGGGTTTAACTCAATTCTATTTAACGTCAACGTCAGTGAGTTACAATCTGTGACTATTCTAAATCGTCTACCCTGCACATAAATTCTAAATCTTCTAAGAGCGTAAATTATTGCTAACGTTTCCAGTTCAAAACTATGGTACTTTGCCTCGTCTTTTGTTGTTGCTTTCGAAAAATAAAATATTGGATGAATCTTCTTATCCTCTTTTCTTTGCAGCAAAACTGCTCCAAAACCTTGTGCACTGGCGTCTGTATGCAATTCTACCTCGTCCTTGTAATAATATAATCCTAACACTGGAGCTTCCACCAACTTTTTCTTAAGCATTTCAAAACATTGCAATTCCTTTTCTTCGAATACAAATTCTTTATCCTTTTTTAACAACTCATATAGAGGTTTAGCGATCATCGAAAAATCTTTAATGAACCTTCTTAAATACGAAATCGTTGAAACACCGCTGGTGCATTCTTCAGCCCCATTGGCATCCGCATAAACTCAAATTGTCCTAAAGGCGTCATAAATGAGGTATATTTTATCGATTCACTATCCACAAGCACATGAAAGTAGCCATGCTTTAAATCTAATTTCGAAAATATTGTTTTATTTACTAATGTATCTAATAAATCGTCAATCAAAGGTAACGGATAATTATCTTTCACCATAGTCTTGTTAAGCTTTCGGTAATCTACACATAGTCGTAAGTCGCCTGACTTCTTTTTAACTAACACTATTGGAGATGCATACTCAGATTCACTTGGCCTTATAATTCCTTCACTTAAGTATTCGTCTAATATCACCTGTAATTTTTCTTTCTCTGTGTACGCTAAACGTCTGGGCGAACAACTGAATGGTTTGAGTCCTCTAATCTTAATTTCATTTCGCATCTAACCTCCGGTTCCTTTGGCCTTTCTTTATTTACATAACAACTTTTCCCCATCCTAACAAACTGACACCTAACATTACAATTCACATGATCACCAACTTTGTATTCTACACTTTCATCCGTTAAATTTATATTAAATAATTCCTTTTGCACTAGATTTATTTCCGGCTCAATATAATTTTTATTCGTAACTTCTTCTTCATCTCTGATTTTACTAAAAATTTCTTTAATTGTTTCCCTGCTGTCTCTAATTCCATGATTAACATCGCTAAAAATTGTATTTTTATCCCTAACATTACTAACAACATCGCTAATTATTTGCTTTTCATCACTAACATCATCGCTAACTATCTGCTTTTCATCACTAACTTCATCGCTAACTATCTGCTTTTCATCACTAACTTCATCGCTAACTATCTGCTTTTCATCACTAACATCAGAAGGATTTTCAATATTCTCAACTGTAACCATTTTTAAAGTGTCAAGGCTTAAATTTAGATTACAAGCATCCATAAAATCTCGCCCCAAGATTACACCATGACTCATAGATTCGTTTGCCACAATAACTAAATTAAAATGTACTTTATTTAAATTTTTCAAAACATAACATAATATTTTTCCATAAGTTTTTAGGTAACTTTTGTTTAAATCATAATACGAACTTAAAACTGGTAATTTCGAAATGACTTCTGGCACTTTGGATATTTTAATAAATGAAATTGGGCTTCCTGTATCTATGAGGCATTTTGCAATTAACCTGGTATTAGAATCGTTTACAAAATTAATTTCAACATATCTTACATATTTGTTTTCGCCCTCGTTCTTGTTCTTGTTATTCAAGCATTTCGCAACAAAGTGTCCCATCTCACCGCACGCATAGCACGATCCTTTCTCCCGCTTTGACTTCCTGCACTCGTACGCCCAATGCCCTTTTGCATTGCAATTGAAACAACGAGTCTCCTTGCTGTCCTTGGGATCCGTTGATGTCGTCGGCCTGCCAACTCCATATAGCTTTGGCAAGCTTACATCCGCAAACTCTCTCTTTATGTGCCCAATATCCATAAAGCATTGAATATGCGCCTGATTGCGTAGCCCTTGATTGGGGATACCTTCGATGATGCATCTCAACATTTCATCTGCATCAATATTAATGCCCTGAGCAAGCATTATCTTGTCGTCGACATAGCTCCCGAAAGTTTCGCTTTGCTTCCATTGGCGCCCTTCGAATTTGCGCCGTATCTCCAACTTCGATGATTTTTCTCCAAACGTTGAGATTAGCCCTGCCATTAGGTCATCCAACGGTAGCAACACGCGGTCTGAATTTGCGTGCAGCCACTCATAAGCTTTTCCCTTTATTTTGCTCAGCATTAGCATCCTTACGAATTTTCCTCCTATTCCATAAATGGTCGCGATATTTTGCACTTGAGTAGTCCATTTGCGGGCACACGACTCGCCAGAAAACTCACTCAATACCTGTGTTGCCATGCCCAACGAGACGTCAATGCTCTCGTTAAAATTTTCCACCACCGCTTTACGTTCGCTGCTTTTTGCGTTTCTAGAATTTTCTCCAGCTTGGTTGTGCATGCCGCCTTCTGCGTAATTCTCGTTCCTTCCACCGTCTTCGTTTTGTTCGCCGCATTTTTCGTTGCTCCGTTTGCCTCTAATTCTGAGAATGCTGCCAGCCACTTCGTCATTCGCTGCACCATCTTCGCCGTTAGTTTCGACGTCTTCTTCGATGTAGTTCTCAATGCCGCCGTCACTTTTGTCGCCGTCTTCTTCGTCGTAGCTCTGGACTCCGCCGTCTTTGCCGTTCCTTTTATCTCCGTCTTTGCCGTTACTTCTGTCGCCACCTTCTTTCTGGAAAATTCCGCCGCCGTCTTCGAAAATTTCGTCACTGCTGTCATTGCCCTTACTTTTTTCGCCGTCTTCATCATCTTTTTGTTTCGCCAGTTCATCAACTTTTCCACGAACTTCCTTTGGTACTTTATTTAACCGCAAGATCAATTCCTTTTTCGTTCCGGTTGTTGATAGCTTCAACACACTCAAACACCTTTTTAATTGTTCGATCGAAGCGTTATTTAATTCCATCTTGATTTTCTTTTGTCTTTACCTTAATTAATTGGCTCGTGATCGGCCCACTTCTGATTTTGTAGGGGTATAACGTATTCCCCTGAAGTTAAACACCAACACAAATTGTTCTTCTAGTCTTTTCCTTTATTTTAAAATTTGGTATGTTCAGGATCACGGTCGGCGTTCAACTGCCCTCGCTCCCAGCTCACGATCCGCATCAACCACCGATTCATTGAGAGAGTGTGAGAGCGATGAGATTGAGAGAGAGAGTTAGAGAACAGAGAGCGGCATCGTACAACAACAACAACTTACTCTTAGAACTTACACGAATGATCTAGAAGGAATACAATAACATACACATACATACATACTACGACGTAACAATCCTGCTACACAAGTTATTTAAAGATATATATTTTAATGCAGATAACAACATAATCATTCCACAAGCCCATAAAGGTATGCCGTATCGAAATCCGAGTTCATTTGACCAAGTTATGGGCTTTTAAAGATGGAAAGAAGGCCTATTTCAGTTAACCTTCGCAAAATTAAAATCAATGACATAAAAATGGTCATATTTTTTACTTCCTTTAAAGTTATATATTTTAATGCAGATAACAACATAAT
The DNA here is from genome assembly GCF_013340165.1 of Drosophila suzukii. Classification (NCBI taxonomy): domain Eukaryota; kingdom Metazoa; phylum Arthropoda; class Insecta; order Diptera; family Drosophilidae; genus Drosophila; species Drosophila suzukii. The sequence goes on from NW_023496898.1 coordinate 141,492, forward strand.
CAATCCACAAGCCCATAAAGGTATGCCATATCGAAATCCGAGTTCATTTGACCAAGATATGGGCTTTTAAAGATGGACGGAAGGCCCATTTCCGTAAACCTTTGCAAAATTAAAATCAATGACATAAAAACGGTAATATTTTGTACTTCCTTTAAAGCTATATATTTTAATACAGATTAGAAAAAAATCATACCACAAGACCAAAGAGGTATGCCATATCAAAGTTCGAGTTCATTTGACCAAGTTATGGGCTTTTAAAAATGGAAAGAAGGCCCATTTCAGTACACCTTAGCAAAATTAAAATCAATGACATAAAAACGGTCATATTTTTAACCACCTTTAAAGTTATATACTTTAATACAGATAAGAACACAATCATTCCACAAGCCCAAAAAGGTATGCCATATCAAAATACGAGTTCATTTGTCCAAGTTATGGGCTTTTAAAAATGGAAAGAAGGCCCATTTCAGTAAACCTTCGCAAAATAAAAATCAATGACATAAAACCGGTCATATTATTTACTTCCTTTAAAGTTATATATTTTAATGCAGATAACAACATAATCATTCCACAAGCCCAAAAAGGTATGCCATATCAAAATCCGAGTTTATTTGTCCAACTTAAGGGCTTTTAAAAATGGAAAGAAGGCCCAATTTAGTAAATCTTCGGAAAATAAAAATCAATGACATAAAAACGGTCATATATTTTACTACCTTTAACGTTATATATTTTAATGCAGATAACAACATAATCATTTCACAAGCACATAAAAGTATGTTTTATCGAAATCCGAGTCCTTTTGACCAAGTTATGGGCTTTTAAAGATGGAAAGAAGGCCCATTTCAGTAAACCTTCGCAAAATTAAAATCAATGACATAAAACGGTCATGATTTTTATTAGCTTTAAAGTTATATATTTTAATGCAGATAACAACATAATCATTCCAGAAGTTATTTAAAGTTATATATATTAATGCAGATAATAACATAATCATTCCACAAGCCCATAAAGGCATGCCATATCAAAATCCGAGTTAATTTGACCAAGTGTTGGGCTTTAAAAGATGGAAAGAAGGCCCATTTCAGTAAACCTTTTTTTTACTACCTTTAAAGCTTTATATTTTAATACAGATTAGAAAAAAATCATACCACAAGCCCATAAAGGTATGCCATATCGAAATCCAAGTTCATTTGACCAAGTTATGTGCTTTTAAAGATGGAAAGAAGGCTCATTTCAGTTAACCTTCGCAAAATTAAAATCAATGACATAAAAACGGTCATATTTTTTACTACCTTTAAAGCTATATATTTTAAAACAGATAACAACATAATCTTTCCACAAGCCCAAAAAGGTATGCCATATCGAAAGCCAAGTTCATTTGACCAAGTTATGTGCTTTTAAAGGTGGAAAGATGGCCCATTTCAGTAAACCTTCGAAAAATCAAAATCAATAACATAAAAACGGTCATATTTTGAACTACCTTTAAAGTTAAATGTTTAAGTGCGGAAACAGTATAATCATTCCACAAGGACATAAAGGTATGCCCTAACGAAATCCGAGTCCTTTTGACCAAGTTATGGGCTTTTAAAGATGTAAAGAAGGCCCATTTCAGTAAACCTTCGCAAAATTAAAATCAATGACATAAAACGGTCATATTTATACCCGTTACTCGTAGAGTAAAAGGGTATACTAGATTCGTCGGAAAGTATGTAACAGGTAGAAGGAAGCGTTGCCGACCCCATAAAGTATATATATTCTTGATCAGGATCACTAGCCGAGTCGATCTAGCCATGTCCGTCTGTCCGTCTGTCCGTCTTTCCGGATGAACGCTGAGATCTCGGAAACTATGGGAGCTAGGCTATTGAGATTTGGCGTGCAGATTCCTGAGCTTCCTACGCAGCGCAAGTTTGTTTCAGTAGACTGCCACGCCCACTCTAACGCCCACAAACCGCCCAAAACTGTGGCTCCTACAGTTTTCATGCTAGATAGAAAATTTTAACTGAAATGTAATGTTCTCATCAATACCTATCGATTGACCCAAAAAAAAGTTTGCCACGCCCACTTTAACGCCCACAAACCGCAAAACCCTTTGACGCCCACAATTTTCATGCTAGATAAAAATTTTTAACTGAAATGTATTGGTCTCGTCAATACCTATCGATTGATCCAAAAAAAAATTTGCCACGCCCACTCTAACGCTCATAACGCTTAAATCTGTATACCGCCGGTAGGTGGCGCATTTAAATCTCGCTTTGCTGCTTGCATATCTCTATTTAGCTGAGTAACGGGTATCTGATAGTCCAGGTACTCGACTATAGCGTTCTCCCTTGTTTTTATTAGCTTTAAAGTTATATATTTTAATGCAGATAACAACATAATCATTCCACAAGTTATTTAAAGTAATATATTTAAATGCAGATAACAACATAATCAATCCACAAGCCCATAAAGGTATGCCATATCGAAATCCGAGTTCATTTGACCAAGTTATGGGCTTTTAAAGATGGACAGAAGGCCCATTTCCGTAAACCTTTGCAAAATCAAAAGCAATGACATAAAAACGGTAATATTTTGTACTACATTTAAAGCTATATATTTTAATACAGATTAGAAAGAAATCATACCACAAGCCCAAAGAGGTATGCCATATCAAAGTTCGAGTTCATTTGACCAAGTTATGGGGTTTTTCGCAAAATCAAAATCAATGACATAAAAACGGTCATATTTTGAACTAACTTTAAAGTTAAATGTTTAAGTGCGGATAACAGTATAATCATTCCACAAGCACATAAACGTATGCCATATCGAAATCCGAGTCCTTTTGACCAAGCTATGTGGTTTTAAAGATGGAAAGAAGGCTAATTTCTGAAAACCTTCGAAAAATTAAAATCAAGAACATAAAAACGGTAATATTTTGTACCACCTTTAAAGTAATATATTTTAATACAGATAACAACAGAATCATTCCACAAGCCCAAAAAGGTATGCCATATAAAAATCCGAGTTTATTTGTCCAACTTAAGGGCTTTTAAAAATGGAAAGAAGGCCCAATTTAGTACATCTTCGGAAAATAAAAATCAATGACATAAAAACGGTCATATCTTTTACTACCTTTAACGTTATATATTTTAATGCAGATAACAACATAATCATTCCACAAGCACATAAAAGTATGTTTTATCGAAATCCGAGTCCTTTTGACCAAGTTATGGGCTTTTAAAGATGGAAAGAAGGCCCATTTCAGTAAACCTTCGCAAAATTAAAATCAATGACATAAAAACGGTCATATTTTGAACTACCTTTTAAGTTAAATGTTTAAAAGCGGACAACAGTATAATCATTCCACAAGCACATAAAGGTATGCCTTAACGAAATCCGAAATCCGAAATCCTTTTGACCAAGTTATGGGCTTTTAAAGATGTAAAGAAGGCCCATTACTACCTTTAACGTTATATATTTTAATGCAGATAACAACATAATCATTCCACAAGTTATTTAAAGTTATATATTTTAATGCAGATAACAACATAATCAATCCACAAGCCCATAAAGGTATGCCATATCGAAATCCGAGTTCATTTGACCAAGTTATGGGCTTTCAAAAATGGAAAGAAGGCCCATTTCAGTAAACCTTCGCAAAATAAAAATCAATGACATAAAAACGGTCATATTTTTCACTACCTTCAAAGTTATATATTTTAATGCAGATATTAACATAATCATTCCACAAGTCCATAGAGATATGCCATATCGAAATCCGAGTTCATTTGACCAAGTTATGGGCTTTCAAAAATGGAAAGAAGGCCCATTTCAGTAAACCTTCGCAAAATAACAATCAATGACATAAAAACGGTCATAATTTTTAATTCCTTTAAAGTTACATATTTTAATGCAGATAACAACATAATCATTCCACAAGTCCATAGAGATATGCCATATCGAAATCCGAGTTCATTTGACCAAGATATGGGCTTTTAAAGATGGACAGAAGGCCCATTTCCGTAAACCTTTGCAAAATCAAAATCAATGACATAAAAACGGTAATATTTTGTACTACCTTTAAAGCTATATATTTTAATACAGATTAGAAAAAAATCATACCACAAGCCCGAAGAGGTATGCCATATCAAAGTCCGAGCTCATTTGACCAAGTTATGGGGTTTTAAAAATGGAAAGAAGGCCCATTTCAGTACACCTTAGCAAAATTAAAATAAATGACATAAAAACGGTCATATTTTTACCTACCTTTAAAGTTATATATTTTAAAACAGATAAGAGCACAATCATTCCACAAGCCCGAAAAAGTATGGCATTCCAAAATCCGAGTTCATTTGTCCAAGTTATGGGCTTTTAAAAATGAAAAGAAGGCCCATTTCAGTAAACCTTCGCAAAATAAAAATCAATGACATAAAAACGGTCATATTTTTTACTACCTTTAAAGTTATATATTTTAATGCAGATAACAACATAATCATTCCACAAGTTGTTTAGAGTTATATACTTTAATGCAGATAACAACATAATCATTCCACAAGCCCATAAAGGTATGCCATATCGAAATCCGAGTTCATTTGACCAAGTTATGGGCTTTAAAAGATGGAAAGAAGGCCCATTTCAGTAAACCTTCGCAAAATTAAAATCAATGACATAAAAATGGTAATATTTTAAACTATCTTTAAACCTATATATTTTAAAACAGATAACACAAGCCCATAAAGGTATGCCATATCGAAATCCAAGTTCATTTGACCAAGTTATGTGCTTTTAAAGATGGAAAGAAGGCCCATTTCAGTAGACCTTCACAAAATCAAAATCAATGACATAAAAACGGTCATATTTTGAACTAACTTTAAAGTTAAATGTTTAAGTGCGGATAACAGTATAGTCATTCCACACGCACATAAAAGTATGCTTTATCGAAATCCGAGTCCTTTTGACCAAGTTAGGGGCTTTTAAAGATGGAAAGAAGGCCCATTTCAGTAAACCTTCGCAAAATTAAAATCAATGACATAAATCGGTCATGATTTTTATAAGCTTTATAAATATATATTTTAATGCAGATAACAACATAATCATTCCACAAGTTATTTAAAGTTATATATATTAATGCAGATAACAACATAATCATTCCACAAGCCCATAAAGGTATGCCATATAAAAATCCGAGTTCATTTGACCAAGTGTTGGGCTTTAAAAGATGGAAAGAAGGCCCATTTCAGTAAACCTTTTTTTTGTACTACCTTTAAAGCTATATATTTTAATACAGATTAGAAAAAATTAGAAAAATCATTCCACAAGCCCAATGAGGTATGCCATATCAAAGTCCGAGTTCATTTGACCAAGTTATGGGCTTTTAAAAATGGAAAGAAGACCCATTTCAGTACATCTTAGCAAAATTAAAATCAATGACATAAAAACGGTCATATTTTTTACTACCTTTAAAGTTATATATCTTAATGCAGATAACAACATAAGAATTTCACAAGCCCATAAAGGTATGCCATATCGAAATCCGAGTTCATTTGACTAAGTTATATGGAAAGAAGGCCCATTACAGTAAACCTTCGCAAAATAAAAATCAATGACATAAAAACGGTCATATTTTTCACTACCTTTAAAGTTATATATTTTAATGCAGATATTAACATAATCATTCCACAAGTCCATAGAGATATGCCATATCGAAATCCGAGTTCATTTGACTAAGTTATGGGCTTTCAAAAAGGAAAGGAAGGCCCATTTCAGTAAACCTTCGCAAAATAAAAATCAATGACATAAAAACGGTCATAATTTTTAATTCCTTTAAAGTTACATATTTTAATGCAGATAACAACATATTCATTCCACAAGTCCATAGAGATATGACATATGGAAATCCGAGTTCATTTGACCAAGATATGGGCTTTTAAAGATGGACAGAAGGCCCATTTCCGTAAACCTTTGCAAATTCAAAATCAATGACATAAAAACGGTAATATTTTGTACTACCTTTAAAGCTATATATTTTAATACAGATTAGAAAAAAATCATACCACAAGCCCGAAGAGGTATGCCATATCAAAGTCCGAGCTCATTTTACCAAGATATGGGCTTTTAACGATGGACAGAAGGCCCATTTCAGTAAACCTTTGCAAAATCAAAATCAATGACATAAAAACGCTAATATTTTGTACTACCTTTAAAGCTATATATTTTAATACAGATTAGAAAAAAACCATACCACAAGCCCGAAGAGGTATGCCATATCAAAGTCCGAGCTCATTTGACCAAGTTATGGGGTTTTAAAAATGGAAAGAAGGCCCATTTCAGTACACCTTAGCAAAATTAAAATAAATGACATAAAAACGGTCATATTTTTACCTACCTTTAAAGTTATATATTTTAATACAGATAAGAACACAATCATTCCACAAGCCCAAAAAGGTATGCCATTCCAAAATCCGAGTTCATTTGTCCAAGTTATGGGCTTTTAAAAATGAAAAGAAGGCCCATTTCAGTAAACCTTCGCAAAATAAAAATCAATGACATAAAAACGGTCATATTTTTTACTAGCTTTAAAGTTATATATTTTAATGCAGATAACAACATAATCATTCCACAAGTTATTTAAAGTTATATACTTTAATGCAGATAACAACATAATCATTCCACAAGCCCATAAAGGTATGCCATATCGAAATCCGAGTTCATTTGACCAAGTTATGGGCTTTAAAAGATGGAAAGAAGGCCTATTTCAGTTAACCTTCGCAAAATTAAAATCGATGACAAAAACGGTCATATTTTTTACTACTTTTAACGTTATATATTTTAATGCAGATAACAACATAATCATTCCACAAGCCCATAAAGGTATGCCATATCGAAATCCGAGTTCATTTGACCAAGTTATGGGCTTTAAAAGATGGAAAGAAGGCCCATTTCAGTAAACCTTCGCAAAATTAAAACCAATGACATAAAAATGGTAATATTTTAAACTATCTTTAAACCTATATATTTTAAAACAGATAACACAAGCCCATAAAGGTATGCCATATCGAAATCCAAGTTCATTTGACCAAGTTATGTGCTTTTAAAGATGGAAAGAAGGCCCATTTCAGTAAACCTTCACAAAATCAAAATCAATGACATAAAAACGGTCATATTTTGAACTAACTTTAAAGTTAAATGTTTAAGTGCGGATAACAGTATAGTCATTCCACAAGCACATAAAAGTATGCATTATCGAAATCCGAGTCCTTTTGACCAAGTTATGGGCTTTTAAAGATGGAAAGAAGGCCCATTTCAATAAACCTTTTATTAGCTTTATAGTTATATATTTAAATGCAGATAACAACATAATCATTCCACAAGTTATTTAAAGTTATATACTTTAATGCAGATAACAACATAATCATTCCACAAGCCCATAAAGGTATGCCATATCGAAATCCGAGTTCATTTGACCAAGTTATGGGCTTTAAAAGATGGAAAGAAGGCCCATTTCAGTAAACCTTCGCAAAATTAAAATCAATGACATAAAAATGGTAATATTTTAAACTATCTTTAAACCTATATATTTTAAAACAGATATCACAAGCCCATAAAGGTATGCCATATTGAAATCCAAGTTCATTTGACCAAGTTATGTGCTTTTAAAGATGGAAAGAAGGCCCATTTCAGTAAACCTTCGCAAAATTAAAATCAATGACATAAAACGGTCATGATTTTTATTAGCTTTATAGTTATATATTTTAATGCAGATAACAACATAATCATTCCACAAGTTATTTAAAGTTATATATATTAATGCAGATAACAACATAATCATTCCACAAGCCCATAAAGGTATGCCATATAAAAATCCGAGTTCATTTGACCAAGTGTTGGGCTTTAAAAAATGGAAAGAAGGCCCATTTCAGTAAACCTTTTTTTTATACTACCTTTAAAGCTATATATTTTAACACAGAATAGAAAAAATTAGAAAAATCATTCCACAAGCCCAATGAGGTATGCCATATCAAAGTCCGAGTTCATTTGACCAAGTTATGGGCTTTTAAAAATGGAAAGAAGGCACATTTCAGTACACCTTAGCAAAATTAAAATCAATGACATAAAAACGGTAATATTTTTTACTACCTTTAAAGTTATATATCTAAATGCAGATAACAACATAAGAATTTCACAAGCCCATAAAGGTATGGCATTCCAAAATCCGAGTTCATTTGTCCAAGTTATGGGCTTTTAAAAATGAAAAGAAGGCCCATTTCAGTAAACCTTAGCAAAATTAAAATAAATGACATAAAAACGGTCATATTTTTACCCACCTTTAAAGTTATATATTTTAATACAGATAAGAACACAATCATTCCACAAGCCCAAAAAGGTATGCCATTCCAAAATCCGAGTTCATTTGTCCAAGTTATGGGCTTTTAAAAATGAAAAGAAGGCCCATTTCAGTAAACCTTCGCAAAATAAAAATCAATGACATAAAAACGGTCATATTTTTTACTAGCTTTAAAGTTATATATTTTAATGCAGATAACAACATAATCATTCCACAAGTTATTTAAAGTTATATACTTTAATGCAGATAACAACATAATCATTCCACAAGCCCATAAAGGTATGCCATATCGAAATCCGAGTTCATTTGACCAAGTTATGGGCTTTAAAAGATGGAAAGAAGGCCTATTTCAGTTAACCTTCGCAAAATTAAAATCGATGACAAAAACGGTCATATTTTTTACTACTTTTAACGTTATATATTTTAATGCAGATAACAACATAATCATTCCACAAGCCCATAAAGGTATGCCATATCGAAATCCGAGTTCATTTGACCAAGTTATGGGCTTTAAAAGATGGAAAGAAGGCCCATTTCAGTAAACCTTCGCAAAATTAAAACCAATGACATAAAAATGGTAATATTTTAAACTATCTTTAAACCTATATATTTTAAAACAGATAACACAAGCCCATAAAGGTATGCCATATCGAAATCCAAGTTCATTTGACCAAGTTATGTGCTTTTAAAGATGGAAAGAAGGCCCATTTCAGTAAACCTTCACAAAATCAAAATCAATGACATAAAAACGGTCATATTTTGAACTAACTTTAAAGTTAAATGTTTAAGTGCGGATAACAGTATAGTCATTCCACAAGCACATAAAAGTATGCATTATCGAAATCCGAGTCCTTTTGACCAAGTTATGGGCTTTTAAAGATGGAAAGAAGGCCCATTTCAATAAACCTTTTATTAGCTTTATAGTTATATATTTAAATGCAGATAACAACATAATCATTCCACAAGTTATTTAAAGTTATATACTTTAATGCAGATAACAACATAATCATTCCACAAGCCCATAAAGGTATGCCATATCGAAATCCGAGTTCATTTGACCAAGTTATGGGCTTTAAAAGATGGAAAGAAGGCCCATTTCAGTAAACCTTCGCAAAATTAAAATCAATGACATAAAAATGGTAATATTTTAAACTATCTTTAAACCTATATATTTTAAAACAGATATCACAAGCCCATAAAGGTATGCCATATTGAAATCCAAGTTCATTTGACCAAGTTATGTGCTTTTAAAGATGGAAAGAAGGCCCATTTCAGTAAACCTTCGCAAAATTAAAATCAATGACATAAAACGGTCATGATTTTTATTAGCTTTATAGTTATATATTTTAATGCAGATAACAACATAATCATTCCACAAGTTATTTAAAGTTATATATATTAATGCAGATAACAACATAATCATTCCACAAGCCCATAAAGGTATGCCATATAAAAATCCGAGTTCATTTGACCAAGTGTTGGGCTTTAAAAAATGGAAAGAAGGCCCATTTCAGTAAACCTTTTTTTTATACTACCTTTAAAGCTATATATTTTAACACAGAATAGAAAAAATTAGAAAAATCATTCCACAAGCCCAATGAGGTATGCCATATCAAAGTCCGAGTTCATTTGACCAAGTTATGGGCTTTTAAAAATGGAAAGAAGGCACATTTCAGTACACCTTAGCAAAATTAAAATCAATGACATAAAAACGGTAATATTTTTTACTACCTTTAAAGTTATATATCTTAATGCAGATAACAACATAAGAATTTCACAAGCCCATAAAGGTATGCCATATCGAAATCCGAGTTCATTTGACCAAGTTATGGGCTTTCAAAAATGGAAAGAAGGCCCATTTCAGTAAACCTTCGCAAAATAAAAATCAATGACATAAAAACGATAAATATTTTTCACTACCTTTAAAGTTATATATTTTAATGCAGATATTAACATAATCATTCCACAAGTCCATAGAGATATGCCATATCGAAATCCGAGTTCATTTGACCAAGTTATGGGCTTTCAAAAAGGGAAAGAAGGCCCATTTCAGTAAACCTTCGCAAAATAAAAATCAATGACATAAAACGGTCATAATTTTTAATTCCTTTAAAGTTACATATTTTAATGCAGATAACAACATAATCATTCCACAAGTCCATAGAGATATGCCATAACGAAATCCGAGTTCATTTGACCAAGATATGGGCTTTTAAAGATGGACAGAAGGCCCATTTCCGTAAACCTTTGCAAAATCAAAATCAATGACATAAAAACGGTAATATTTTGTACTACCTTTAAAGCTATATATTTTAATACAGATTAGAAAAAAATCATACCACAAGCCCGAAGAGGTATGCCATATCAAAGTCCGAGCTCATTTGACCAAGTTATGGGCTTTTAAAAATGGAAAGAAGGCCCATTTCAGTACACTTTAGCAAAATCAAAATCAATGACATAAAAACGGTCATATTTTGAACTAACTTTAAAGTTAAATGTTTAAGTGCGGATAACAGTATAGTCATTCCACAAGCACATAAAAGTATGCTTAATCGAAATCCGAGTCCTTTTGACCAAGTTATGGGCTTTTAAAGATGGAAAGAAGGCCCATTTCAGTAAACCTTCGCAAAATTAAAATCAATGACATAAAACGGTCATGATTTTATTAGCTTTATAGTTATATATTTTAATGCAGATAACAACATAATCATTCCACAAGTTATTTAAAGTTATATATATTAATGCAGATAACAACATAATCATTCCACAAGCCCATAAAGGTATGCCATATAAAAATCCGAGTTCATTTGACCAAGTGTTGGGCTTTAAAAGATGGAAAGAAGGCCCATTTCAGTAAACCTTTTTTTTATACTACCTTTAAAGCTATATATTTTAACACAGATTAGAAAAAATTAGAAAAATCATTCCACAAGCCCAATGAGGTATGCCAAATCAAAGTCCGAGTTCATTTGACCAAGTTATGGGCTTTTAAAAATGGAAAGAAGGCACATTTCAGTACACCTTAGCAAAATTAAATCAATGACATAAAAACGGTCATATTTTTTACTACCTTTAAAGTTATATATCTTAATGCAGATAACAACATAAGAATTTCACAAGCCCATAAAGGTATGCCATATCGAAATCCGAGTTCATTTGACCAAGTTATGGGCTTTTAAAGAAGAAAAGAAAGTCCATTTTAGTACATTTTCGCAAAATTAAAATCAATGACTAAAAACGGTCATATTTTTAACTACCTTTAAAGTTAAATGTTTAAGTGCGGATAACAGTATAATCATTCCACAAGCACATAAAGGTATGCCATATCGAAATCCGAGTCCTTTTGACCAAGTTATGGGCTTTTAAAGATGGAAAGAAGGCCCATTTCAGTAAACCTTCACAAAATTAAAATCAATGACATAAAACGGTCATGATTTTTATTAGCTTTATAGTTATATATTTTAATGCAGATAACAACATAATCATTCCACAAGTTATTTAAAGTTATATATATTAATGCAGATAACAGTATAATCATTCCACAAGCACATAAATGTATGCCATACGAAATCCGAGTCCTTTTGACCAAGTTATGGGCTTTAAAAGATGGAAAGAAGGCCCATTTCAGTAAACCTTCGCAAAATAAAAATCAATGACATAAAACGGTCATAATTTTTAATTCCTTTAAAGTTACATATTTTAATGCAGATAACAACATAATCATTCCACAAGTCCATAGAGATATGCCATAACGAAATCCGAGTTCATTTGACCAAGATATGGGCTTTTAAAGATGGACAGAAGGCCCATTTCCGTAAACCTTTTCAAAATCAAAATCAATGACATAAAAACGGTAATATTTTGTACTACCTTTAAAGCTATATATTTTAATACAGATTAGAAAAAAATCATACCACAAGCCCGAAGAGGTATGCCATATCAAAGTCCGAGCTCATTTGACCAAGTTATGGGCTTTTAAAAATGGAAAGAAGGCCCATTTCAGTACACTTTAGCAAAATCAAAATCAATGACATAAAAACGGTCATATTTTGAACTAACTTTAAAGTTAAATGTTTAAGTGCGGATAACAGTATAGTCATTCCACAAGCACATAAAAGTATGCTTAATCGAAATCCGAGTCCTTTTGACCAAGTTATGGGCTTTTAAAGATGGAAAGAAGGCCCATTTCAGTAAACCTTCGAAAAATTAAAATCAATGACATAAAACGGTCATGATTTTTATTAGCTTTATAGTTATATATTTTAATGCAGATAACAACATAATCATTCCACAAGTTATTTAAAGTTATATATATAAATGCAGATAACAACATAATCATTCCACAAGCCCATAAAGGTATGCCATATAAAAATCCGAGTTCATTTGACCAAGTGTTGGGCTTTAAAAGATGGAAAGAAGGCCCATTTCAGTAAACCTTTTTTTTATACTACCTTTAAAGCTATATATTTTAACACAGATTAGAAAAAATTAGAAAAATCATTCCACAAGCCCAATGAGGTATGCCAAATCAAAGTCCGAGTTCATTTGACCAAGTTATGGGCTTTTAAAAATGGAAAGAAGGCACATTTCAGTACACCTTAGCAAAATTAAATCAATGACATAAAAACGGTCATATTTTTTACTACCTTTAAAGTTATATATCTTAATGCAGATAACAACATAAGAATTTCACAAGCCCATAAAGGTATGCCATATCGAAATCCGAGTTCATTTGACCAAGTTATGGGCTTTTAAAGAAGAAAAGAAAGTCCATTTTAGTACATTTTCGCAAAATTAAAATCAATGACATAAAAACGGTCATATTTTTAACTACCTTTAAAGTTAAATGTTTAAGTGCGGATAACAGTATAATCATTCCACAAGCACATAAAGGTATGCCATATCGAAATCCGAGTCCTTTTGACCAAGTTATGGGCTTTTAAAGATGGAAAGAAGGCCCATTTCAGTAAACCTTCACAAAATTAAAATCAATGACATAAAACGGTCATGATTTTTATTAGCTTTATAGTTATATATTTTAATGCAGATAACAACATAATCATTCCACAAGTTATTTAAAGTTATATATATTAACGCAGATAACAGTATAATCATTCCACAAGCACATAAATGTATGCCATATCGAAATCCGAGTCCTTTTGACCAAGTTATGGGCTTTAAAAGATGGAAAGAAGGCCCATTTCAGTAAACCTTCGCAAAATAAAAATCAATGACATAAAACGGTCATAATTTTTAATTCCTTTAAAGTTACATATTTTAATGCAGATAACAACATAATCATTCCACAAGTCCATAGAGATATGCCATAACGAAATCCGAGTTCATTTGACCAAGATATGGGCTTTTAAAGATGGACAGAAGGCCCATTTCCGTAAACCTTTTCAAAATCAAAATCAATGACATAAAAACGGTAATATTTTGTACTACCTTTAAAGCTATATATTTTAATACAGATTAGAAAAAAATCATACCACAAGCCCGAAGAGGTATGCCATATCAAAGTCCGAGCTCATTTGACCAAGTTATGGGCTTTTAAAAATGGAAAAAAGGCCCATTTCAGTACACTTTAGCAAAATCAAAATCAATGACATAAAAACGGTCATATTTTGAACTAACTTTAAAGTTAAATGTTTAAGTGCGGATAACAGTATAGTCATTCCACAAGCACATAAAAGTATGCTTAATCGAAATCCGAGTCCTTTTGACCAAGTTATGGGCTTTTAAAGATGGAAAGAAGGCCCATTTCAGTAAACCTTCGAAAAATTAAAATCAATGACATAAAACGGTCATGATTTTTATTAGCTTTATAGTTATATATTTTAATGCAGATAACAACATAATCATTCCACAAGTTATTTAAAGTTATATACATTAATGCAGATAACAACATTATCATTCCACAAGCCCATAAAGGTATGCCATATCAAAATCCGAGTTCATTTGACCAAGTGTTGGGCTTTAAAAGATGGAAAGAAGGCCCATTTCAGTAAACCTTTTTTTGTACTACCTTTAAAGCTATATATTTTAATACAGATTAGAAAAAATTAGAAAAATCATTCCACAAGCTTAATGAGGTATGCCAAATCAAAGTCCGAGTTCATTTGACCAAGTTATGGGCTTTTAAAAATGGAAAGAAGGCCCATTTCAGTACACCTTAGCAAAATTAAAATCAATGACATAAAAACGGTCATATTTTTTACTACCTTTAAAGTTATATATCTTAATGCAGATAACAACATAAGAATTTCACAAGCCCATAAAGGTATGCCATATCGAAATCCGAGTTCATTTGACCAAGTTATGGGCTTTCAAAAATGGAAAGAAGGCCCATTTCAGTAAACCTTCGCAAAATAAAAATCAATGACACTACCTTTAAAGTTATATATTTTAATGCAGATATTAACATAATCATTCCACAAGTCCATAGAGATATGCCATATCGAAATCCGAGTTCATTTGACCAAGTTATGGGCTTTCAAAAAGGGAAAGAAGGCCCATTTCAGTAAACCTTCGCAAAATAAAAATCTATGACATAAAACGGTCATAATTTTTAATTCCTTTAAAGTTACATATTTTTATGCAGATAACAACATAATCATTCCACAAGTCCATAGAGATATGCCATATCGAAATCCGAGTTCATTTGACCAAGATATGGGCTTTTAAAGATGGACAGAAGGCCCATTTCCGTAAACCTTTGCAAAATCAAAATCAATGACATAAAAACGGTAATATTTTGTACTACCTTTAAAGCTATATATTTTAATACAGATTAGAAAAAAATCATACCACAAGCCCGAAGACGTATGCCATATCAAAGTCCGAGCTCATTTGACCAAGTTATGGGCTTTTAAAATGGAAAAAAGGCCCATTTCAGTACACCTTAGCAAAATCAAAATCAATGACATAAAAACGGTCATATTTTGAACTAACTTTAAAGTTATATATTTTAATGCAGATAGCAACATAATCATTCCACAAGTTATTTAAAGTTATATACTTTAATGCAGATAACAACATAATCATTCCACAAGCCCATAAAGGTATGCCATATCGAAATCCGAGTTCATTTGACCAAGTTATGGGCTTTTCAAGATGGAAAGAAGGCCTATTTCAGATAACCTTCGCAAAACTAAAATCAATGACATAAAAACGGTCATATTTTTTACTACCTTTAACGTTATATATTTTAATGCAGATAACAACATAATCATTCCACAAGTCCATAGAGATATGCCATATCGAAATCCGAGTTCATTTGACCAAGATATGGGCTTTTAAAGATGGACAGAAGGCCCATTTCCGTAAACCTTTGCAAAATCAAAATCAATGATATAAAAACGGTAATATTTTGTACTACCTTTAAAGCTATATATTTTAATACAGATTAGAAAAAAATCATACCACAAGCCCGAAGAGGTATGCCAAATCAAAGTCCGAGCTCATTTGACCAAGTTATGGGCTTTTAAAAATGGAAAGAAGGCCCATTTCAGTACACCTTAGCAAAATCAAAATCAATGACATAAAAACGGTCATATTTTTTACTACCTTTAAAGTTATATATTTTAATGCAGATAGCAACATAATCATTCCACAAGTTATTTAAAGTTATATACTTTAATGCACATAACAACATAATCATTCCACAAGCCCATAAAGGTATGCCATATCGAAATCCGAGTTCATTTGACCAAGTTATGGGCTTTAAAAGATGGAAAGAAGGCCCATTTCAGTAAACCTTCGCAAAATTAAAATCAATGACATAAAAATCGTAATATTTTAAACTATCTTTAAACCTATATATTTTAAAACAGATAACACAAGCCCATAAAGGTATGCCATATCGAAATCCAAGTTCATTTGACCAAGTTATGTGCTTTTAAAGATGGAAAGATGACCCATTTCAGTAAACCTTCATAAAATCAAAATCAATGACATAAAAACGGTCATATTTTGAACTAACTTTAAAGTTAAATGTTTAAATGCGGATAACAGTATAGTCATTCCACAAGCACATAAAAGTATGCTTTATCGAAATCCGAGTCCTTTTGACCAAGTTATGGGCTTTTAAAGATGGAAAGAAGGCCCATTTCAGTAAACCTTCGCAAAATTAAAATCAATGACATAAAACGGTCATGATTTTTATTAGCTTTATAGTTATATATTTTAATGCAGATAACAACATAATCATTCCACAAGTTATTTAAAGTTATATATATTAATGCAGATAACAACATAATCATTCCACAAGCTGTAACGCACGCCTTGTAGGAAAAGTATTTTCTGTCTCACCTTCTGGAAATAACCTACTGGCCCATGAATCTACAGCTAACTCGCGATTTGGGACCTTTTGATACCCTAGCTTCAGCGGGAGGAAATTGGGTGGGTTGTTGCGGCTGTTGTAGATCGCGGTTACGTCGAAATATTTAAAGATCCCTCCAGAAACTAACTAATCGAAATTCCGCACTAAAACCTCAAATTAATAATGGAACTGAACAATGAATGGCGGATGAACTAAATCGGTATGCAGCACATAAGTTGAATAGATAAAAGCGGATGGGACTGAGATGTTGGCCGTCCTACCCTTCTATACCCTCCCAACCTTGGTTCTTTCTGTTAAGGTGTTAAATAAGAACCCCAAAATGTATAGTTAATTAATATTTTATTTTAGAGCCCCATGTCCTCGGAAAAGAAATTAAAAGGGGATTTAGCCTTGCATCATGTTATATATATAATTAAGTTTTACAAACAAATGTTGTATGGGTGTAGTCAACATACATTATTTAAGATTTCTTTTACTTAACTTCATGATTTCAATTCAAGTTATATTATCTAACAAAACTGGTCTTTTAAATTTTTATTCTAGGCATAGGTTTTCTTAGTTTTAAGTGCAATTGATTGGTTTCTTTGTATGGGTCACATCTATTAATTCATTTCTTTCGTATTCTTCACCGGGCTTGTCTGTTTACATATTTGTTTTTTCTTTTCTTTTTTATTTTCTTTGATTTACTTAGGCAAACCATAATTAGACGCAATGAGTTCCCTTTAATTCATATTTAGGGCAGCCAAAATTCTCCAAGACGAATAACGCAATCAAAACAAAACGGTCTGGAAAGCTTATCGCGGCTGGACCTCTGTTTAGGCAAACCAGATCATCACCGAAGGTTTTTGTATTTTGGGACGGCAGCCGGTTATTCGTTTTGGAGGGTTTTAGCTCACCCATTCGCTTTTGGGGTAAAATTTTTTTTCCAATCGGCGGCTTGCCCGAAACAATCAAAACTAGAGTAGCATGCGATCACTTACCCTCTGAAAATTCCGATGAAGCGCTCCATGGTTCCAGGGGTTAACTAGTGGAAATTCCTTAGAGAGACAAGTTTTAATTATTTCTTCGCAACCGCCGTCGATACCCAAGACTTAGGGCTGATTCTCGTGCAGACATTTACAGGTGAAAGAAGAGAGTTATGCAACGCTTGTACCAACTTGGGTGCGTAAGTATTTCAAATAGCGTAACACGATCAATTGCACTTTGATTTACATAATTTTCAGATAGATTTTAATGATTTGTTTTGGGGTTATTTCCAAGTGATACTGGCTAACTCTCTCTCTCTAATCTAGGAGCAGCTGCCCTGTCGGGGGGGGTGTTGGCACGTGGCGGCCGCAATTGGGGTGTAGGTGTCTGGGGTTGCCGTTGGGAAGTCGTCGATGAATCTTTGTGGACTTTTGTGGCCGCAGTTTGCCGACCCTCCGCCTTCCAACTGAAGGGATCCTATTCCCTGTTGACGAATGATTTTTCCGCCGACTATCCTAGCCTGGATTGTGAAGAGCTTGGTTCCGAATCACACCGACAACCTGCTGCTGGCTAGATGTTTATAGCCTGATCTTGTTCAGTTTGCTTTCCTTCAATTTATTTGTTGTTTCTTTCTGTTTTCTGATTTAGGAGCTTGACTAGTTGGTTATTTTATTGTGTTTTAGCCTTAATAATCACTGATAAAAAGATTTCTGTGAATTTCGACTGCACGTGGTGTGGCCAGAATTGAAGTTGGACTAACTTTTTGAAGCCGACCGTACTCTTAGAGTTCTCGAAACAGAAAGACTGAGTAGATCGGAATTCAAAAGCTGGGAGCTTAAACATCCGACAAAAATCTAAATTTTGACGTTTCGCTTTGGATCACTTTCCGTCTTTATTTAGGCAATTTTGCTTGTGATTACCTGGGGTTACCTTCTCCGGTAATTAACTCTGATAAGTAACGAGTGCTATCTTTATTATCAGTTACTTTTCAAAAATGTCGTTTAAAGATCTTAAGGCTGGTACATTACACCCACCAGATAATCTGACGAACCTGGCGAGGAATGATTAGCTGGAATTAGCTACGTATGTCTTTAGCATGATATGTTCCGATTTCTTTGCCCTGTAGAGTTTCCAGTAAATAGAAAGCATTCCCTCGCTTTTGTTTGACCCTACACTTGGAGAACTGGGGTGCCAACTTTTTATTGAAATTGTTGCTGAATTGACTTAAATGAAAATTTCTTTTAAAGACCTCTTGTCCTACTCGGTATGATACGGGTTTTGACCGCAAGTTATACTGCTTAACGTTTTTTTCATACGCCTTGCGACTGGCTTTTTTTATTTCTTGTCTTATTAACTGCAGGTGATCCTCGCGCTCTAACCTAGGTGACTCTTCCAATATCGACATTTCCTTTAGTAGTTTGTAGTCATCCCCGTGATTAATCATATTCATCCCAAATAAGGCTTTATAAGGGGAGCACCCTATCGACTGATGTAAGGCTGATCTTAAAGCAGAAGAGATACTGGGTAAATTTAAATCCCATTCGGTTTGGTCCTTGCTGATATACGATCGTATAGCCGACAGTAATGAACGATTTACACGCTCTGCCGCATTACTTTGCGGGGAATACAAAGCAGTATATACGTGTCGAATTCCTAGTTTACTTAACAAGGCTTCAAATTCATTTGCTTTGAATTGCACGCCGTTGTCGCTCACAATTACCTCGGGAACTCCAAATTCTGGAAAGATTCTCTGGCTTAAGAACTCATTGATCAGACTCGTTGTAAATTTTCTTAAAGGGCACAACCAATGATACCGGGGGAAGTGATCTAATACGATTAATAAACCGATGTTACCCTTCTTACTCCTTGGATAAGGACCTAAAATATCTACGTAAAGCTTTTGAAAAGGTCTAACTGAAATGCTCTGCTGGCCCATTGGAGGGCGCAAAGTCGTATTGGGAGCTTTTGTTTCTTTGCAGATCTCACAATTACGTATGTAATCTCGCACCTCTTTAGATAGTCCTGGCCAATAAAAATTCCTTCGCAGTCTTTCTATAGTCTTTTGCATACCACCATGAGCATTTACAATGCTATCATGTGCTTGACGAATTGCCGAAGCACGTAGCGGTTCTGGTACCCATAATTTCCATTTAGCGGAATCTAGTTCCTCGTTTCCGGAAACGTGTTCCGTGCGAATATAAACAAAACGATCCACAACCTGCAAATCTGAGAATTGTTCGGAATTTTCTATTATTCTCGCCTTCATTTGTAAATATTCGGGATCGAGAAACGATGTGGACTCTAAATCAATTTCTGGGGCAATCAATTCATAACTTGCAATCTCATCTGCGCTAATTCTGGACAGAGCATCGGGTACAATGTGATCCTTTCCCTTTCTATGGGTAACTTTGAATGAAAATGACTGTAATCGGAAAACCCAACGAGCCAGTCTCCCTGTTACCTCTTGTTGTCTCATTAGCCACTGTAGACTGCTATGATCAGTAACTACTTCGAACGGTTGCATTTCTAAATAGCAGCGAAATTTCTCTATAGCTAATATAACCGCCAGACATTCGCGTTCTGTCACGCTGTAATTCCTTTGGGACTTCGACAATTTCCGGGACATAAAAGCAATTGGCATCTCTTCTCCATCTTTGGATAATTGCACGAGCACCGCGCAATGTAAATAGAATTTTCTATCGAAGTCGGGATTCTGTAGAACCGGAGCTGAGGTTAAAAGATTTTTTTAAAGTGTTCATAGCTGTTTGGGCGGCCTCGGTCCACTTAAATGTTTTTTTGGAGGACAACACCTCGGTAATTGGCAACGTAACGTCGGAATAATTTTTAATAAATCGGCGATACCACCCACAAACACTAAGAAAACCACGAACTTGTTTAAGATTTTTCGGGGTCGGCCAATTTACTATGCAAGAGACTTTACTAGGGTCAGTTGTTATTCCTCCACTTCCAATTACATAACCCAAGTAGTTGACCTTCGTTACACAAAAGTGACTCTTTGCAATGTTAAGAGTGAGATTAGCTTTCTTGAATTGGTTAGCTATACGCACTAGTACGGCTAAATGAGATGAAAAGTCTTCAGATACAATACACAGGTCATCCAAATAGCCAAATACACAGTATCGTAAGTCAGGTGGAATTAATGTATCCATCAGTCGACACATAGTTGACGGGGCATTACATAACCCGAAAGGCATGACAGTGAATTGGAAGAGAGCTCTCCCTGGGACTGTAAATGCTGTTAGCGGCTTTGCTTTTTCAGACAATCCGATCTGCCAATAGGCATCTTTTAGGTCGAGCTTTGAAATAATGTTTGCCTTTGGAAGTCGCGCAAAAATTTCCATGATGCTTTGTAACGGGTAGGCATCCTTCTTAGTTGCTTCATTTA
This sequence comes from Drosophila suzukii, assembly GCF_013340165.1. Classification (NCBI taxonomy): domain Eukaryota; kingdom Metazoa; phylum Arthropoda; class Insecta; order Diptera; family Drosophilidae; genus Drosophila; species Drosophila suzukii. The sequence continues at coordinate 162,531 of NW_023496898.1, forward strand.
GTTTCCTAGCATCTAAACAAAGCCTTACCTTATTTGGCTTGACAACTAATCGAACAGGTGAACTCCACGCACTTTGTGACGGCTCGATTACACCCAAGCTAAGCATCCGATCAATTTCGGTATATAGAAGTTTCTCGACTGCAGGGCTAACGGGGTAATATCGTTGCTTCACGGGTTTTGCTTCTCCTATGTCTATATCATGCTTTATCCAATCAGTACGGCCAAGCCCTTTGCGTTCGAAATTTGGAAACATTTCCTTGACGGTTTCAAGTTGTCTACACTGAAATTCGGATAATGGATACTGATCTCCCAGTTCCTTGGTTTCGGATTTTAAACAATTAATGGAACCCAGAATATCGGGAGCTAAAGAAAATACTCTCCAAAAATCGATACCCAATATCAACCTCTGAGAAATGGAAGGAATCACATACAAATCAAGCACTTTTTCCTTGTCCTTATATCGCATGAGTACCTTCAGTATTCCAGACACAGGATGCAATCTCGCATCAGCGGTGCGTACATGCGACTTAATTGCTTTATAATTCGACAAGTTGGTAAAAGATTCTTTCGCCAATGTGGACCCAATACAACTTACATTTGCCCCTGTATCGAGCAAACCTATCTCAGAATAATTCATTAACGAAACTTTAGCATAACTACGATTATCTATATTACATTCAAATATTGTTGAGACGACTAAACGTTTTTGAGCCTTTCGTTCTCCAAAATATTGACGCATTCGTATGGTATTGCGATGACTCTTCCTATCAATTCCCGAAAAAATGCGTTCTCTGACTTCATTATAGTTTTTCAATCTTTCATGGTATGGTATAAACTTCACGTTAATTTGCTGACTTCTAACTTGCAATGGTTGACTTACACTTATAATGGAATTATCTACGTTATCTAGTATACCTCTTATTTGTGGGACACTCGATTTTGGTTGAATGTCCCCGCTAGGCGGTTTTCCGACTTGCGCTTACAGTTTGCACAATTGGGTTTATATATTTGTGGTGCTCCGCAACCATAACAAAATACTCGCTTTTCAGCCAAACAGTCTTCCCACACATGTCCAGGCATCTCACAATTCCAACATGTGATTTTCGCCGACCCAGTATGATTGACTGCTGCGATCGAAAGATCCGACTCACTATTATCTATTTCCTCCTCGGGCGTTTCGTCTAGTGCGTAAACACGAAAGTTAGCTGAGTCTTTACCTTTTTGAGGTACCATTCGCGGTTTACCAAGATCCTTAAGAAAGTTTTCTCGCTTCTGCACTAATTGACGCAATTCAGAAATCGAAGAAACCTTTTCAAACAGTAATCTGTCTTTCATCCCTGTGAGTAAGTTTCCCTGAATCATTTCAACCAATTCATCTTCGCCAAAGGTTACGGACAATTTATCTATAAGCTTGCAAACGGCTTCATAAAAAGAATCAAAAGATTCCCCGGGTTTTTGTTTTCTGGCTCTTATTTGCTCCCGTAATTCAGTTGTGGACCGACTTTCCCTATATTGTTCTCGTAACGCTTCACAAAATTCAGACCATGTAAATGTTTGGACTCGTTTGTGGAACCTCCAATACCAACTACTGGCCTTCCCCATTAGCAACTGGTGAATGTTTTTATTTAGAAGTTCAAAGTCACTACCCAAGTTTTCTTGAGTTAATATGTTTAAGCGGTACAGAAATTCTTCAACTGGCAAGCCCTCCGTAGATCCATCAAAGCGTACACCCCATTTTTGGAGAATGTCTGCGATTTTATGCGAGCTAATGACATCCCTACCATTATTTCTCGAACTCCTCTGACTGATTTGACCTGAGGGTGCGGATCGCTCATGGCTTGTTCCTACGTTTGAACTATTTATCGATGCTAAAACCTGAGAAACGGTTTCTCTGACTATCGACTCCATATTCTCCACGTAATTTTCCGGTCGTCTACCGCGAGTACGTGGTCTTCCGGGCGGCCTTCCAGCAAGTTCTCTTCGAGGCCCTCGTCGTTGCCGACGGAGATCGACATTACCTGTCGGAGTACTTTCCCTTTGTTGTCTTAACCTTTCTTCGTCAACGTCTAGTAAAGGTAGTACAGCGCCTTCCTCCTCTCCACCTACTAGTTCTAATTCCTTCGTTAAAGAGCGAGTACATGGCCGAGGACCTACCGGTAATTTCTTACTTTGCTGTCCTTTTGGGTTATCTTTTGGTTTCGGAGAATGATTTCCCACAATGTATTTTAAGTCTTTGAGGCTTACTAGCACCATACAACTAGGACATTCTTTTGTCTCCGTTACTCGTTTTTCTAAACAGGATTTATGGAATATGTGTTGGCATTTGGTTACTGCACACGGCTGCGTATCTTCCATACGCTCTCCACAAACTATGCAGACATCTTGTGATGCTGGTGGTGGCTGTCTAAATTCATCTGGTGTATGCTCCACTGGCATGATTGTACTAGATTTTATTGTTTTGTTTTTTTTTTTTTCGTTCCTTGGACAATTTCGGAAGCTCCGAAATAAATAATAATTAAATCTATTCAACTTTGATTTTATTTCTGTTTTTCTGGGCTATTGCACTAAAGATGTCCCCCCAACCAATGAATAATTTATACCGGCCGATCTCGGACAGGGAAACTCATGTGAATTTACCTCTGTTTTCCAGTAGATTCTGTATACAAAACTCAGTATGGTTGTTTATATTGGTGGAATCCAAATAATGATTTTCTCTGACTATAATTGCGAGATAATTTCCTACCTAATTCTAATTTGGTCGAAATATTCAAATGCTCAAATACTCGATTTCCAAAATTAAAGAAATAAGGGTCCAACTTCTCTAAATTACTCTCATGAATTTCATCGAAATTATTAAGCTATTTATTGAATCTTCTTTTTGTATCTGACCTTCTTGATTGCCGAAACCTTTCTGGTATTCTACAATACTGCTGTTTTTATAGGTCCTTCCTTTCCTTTTAATAAAGTATACGTATTTCTGGTCGACACTTTTCGCATGCGCAATTAAGTTTGAGTTCCAAGAAAACCCATACTCTATGTTTTTATACCCGTTACTCGTAGAGTAAAAGGGTATACTAGATTCGTCGGAAAGTATGTAACAGGCAGAAGGAAGCGTTTCCGACCCCATAAAGTATATATATTCTTGATCAGGATCACTAGCCGAGTCGATCTAGCCATGTCCGTCTGTCCGTCTGTCCGTCTGTCCGTCTGTCCGTCTGTCCGTCTGTCCGTCTGTCCGTCTGTCCGTCTGTCCGTATGAACGCTGAGATCTCGGAAACTATGAGAGTTACAATACTGGGATTAGGCACGCAGATTCCTGAGATTCCTGCGCAGCGCAAGTTTGTTTCAGTAGAGTGCCACGCCCACTCTAACGCCCACAAACCGCCCAAAACTGTGGCTCCTACAGTTTTGATGCTAGAATAAAAATTTTAACTGAAATGTAATGCTCTTATCAATACCTATCGATTGACCTAAAAAAAAGTTTGCCACGCCCACTTTAACGCCCACAAACCGCGAAAACCTGTGACGCCCACAATTTTCATGCTAGATAAAAAATTTTAACTGAAATGTATTCGTCTCGTCATTACCTATCGATTGACTCAAAAAAAAGTTTGCCACGCCCACTTTAACGCCCACAAACCGCAAAAACCTGTGACGCCCACAATTTTCATGCTAGATAAAAAATTGTAACTGAAATGTATTGGTCTCGTCGATACCTATCGATTGATCCAAAAAAAAATTTGCCACGCCCACTCTAACGCCCATAACGCTTAAATCTGTATACCGCCGGTAGGTGGCGCATTTTAATCTCGCTTTGCTGCTTGCATATCTCCATTTAGCTGAGTAACGGGTATCTGATAGTCGAGGTACTCGACTATAGCGTTCTTCCTTGTTATACAATGTAATCATCAACTTTATTGGTACATCAACTATGATAAAGCAATTTTACATTGCTGTATTATCATAGCTATGCCCCATGTTCTTGGGCGCCAAAATCTTGTAACGCACGCCTTGTAGGAAAAGTATTTTCTGTCTCACCTTCTGGAAATAACCTACTGGCCCATGAATCTACAGCTAACTCGCGATTTGGGACCTTTTGATACCCTAGCTTCAGCGGGAGGAAATTGGGTGGGTTGTTGCGGCTGTTGTAGATCGCGGTTACGTCGAAATATTTAAAGATCCCTCCAGAAACTAACTAATCGAAATTCCGCACTAAAACCTCAAATTAATAATGGAACTGAACAATGAATGGCGGATGAACTAAATCGGTATGCAGCACATAAGTTGAATAGATAAAAGCGGATGGGACTGAGATGTTGGCCGTCCTACCCTTCTATACCCTCCCAACCTTGGTTCTTTCTGTTAAGGTGTTAAATAAGAACCCCAAAATGTATAGTTAATTAATATTTTATTTTAGAGCCCCATGTCCTCGGAAAAGAAATTAAAAGGGGATTTAGCCTTGCATCATGTTATATATATAATTAAGTTTTACAAACAAATGTTGTATGGGTGTAGTCAACATACATTATTTAAGATTTCATTTACTTAACTTCATGATTTCAATTCAAGTTATATTATCTAACAAAACTGGTCTTTTAAATTTTTATTCTAGGCATAGGTTTTCTTAGTTTTAAGTGCAATTGATTGGTTTCTTTGTATGGGTCACATCTATTAATTCATTTCTTTCGTATTCTTCACCGGGCTTGTCTGTTTACATATTTGTTTTTTCTTTTCTTTTTTATTTTCTTTGATTTACTTAGGCAAACCATAATTACACGCAATGAGTTCCCTTTAATTCATATTTAGGGCAGCCAAAATTCTCCAAGACGAATAACGCAATCAAAACAAAACGGTCTGGAAAGCTTATCGCGGCCGGACCTCTGTTTAGGCAAACCAGATCATCACCGAAGGTTTTTGTATTTTGGGACGGCAGCCGGTTATTCGTTTTGGAGGGTTTTAGCTCACCCATTCGCTTTTGGGGTAAAATTTTTTTTCCAATCGGCGGCTTGCCCGAAACAATCAAAACTAGAGTAGCATGCGATCACTTACCCTCTGAAAATTCCGATGAAGCGCTCCATGGTTCCAGGGGTTAACTAGTGGAAATTCCTTAGAGAGACAAGTTTTAATTATTTCTTCGCAACCGCCGTCGATACCCAAGACTTAGGGCTGATTCTCGTGCAGACATTTACAGGTGAAAGAAGAGAGTTATGCAACGCTTGTACCAACTTGGGTGCGTAAGTATTTCAAATAGCGTAACACGATCAATTGCACTTTGATTTACATAATTTTCAGATAGATTTTAATGATTTGTTTTGGGGTTATTTCCAAGTGATACTGGCTAACTCTCTCTCTCTAATCAGGAGCAGCTGCCCTGTCGGGGGGGGTGTTGGCACGTGGCGGCCGCAATTGGGGTGTAGGTGTCTGGGGTTGCCGTTGGGAAGTCGTCGATGAATCTTTGTGGACTTTTGTGGCCGCAGTTTGCCGACCCTCCGCCTTCCAACTGAAGGGATCCTATTCCCTGTTGACGAATGATTTTTCCGCCGACTATCCTAGCCTGGATTGTGAAGAGCTTGGTTCCGAATCACACCGACAACCTGCTGCTGGCTAGATGTTTATAGCCTGATCTTGTTCAGTTTGCTTTCCTTCAATTTATTTGTTGTTTCTTTCTGTTTTCTGATTTAGGAGCTTGACTAGTTGGTTATTTTATTGTGTTTTAGCCTTAATAATCACTGATAAAAAGATTTCTGTGAATTTCGACTGCACGTGGTGTGGCCAGAATTGAAGTTGGACTAACTTTTTGAAGCCGACCGTACTCTTAGAGTTCTCGAAACAGAAAGACTGAGTAGGTCGGAATTCAAAAGCTGGGAGCTTAAACATCCGACAAAAATCTAAATTTTGACGTTTCGCTTTGGATCACTTTCCGTCTTTATTTAGGCAATTTTGCTTGTGATTACCTGGGGTTACCTTCTCCGGTAATTAACTCGGATAAGTAACGAGTGCTATCTTTATTATCAGTTACTTTTCAAAAATGTCGTTTAAAGATCTTAAGGCTGGTACATTACAAAGCCCATAAAGGTATGCCATATAAAAATCCGAGTTCATTTGACCAAGTGTTGGGCTTTAAAAGATGGAAAGAAGGCCTATTTCAGTAAACCTTTTTTGTACTACCTTTAAAGCTTCATATTTTAATACAGATTAGAAAAAATTAGAAAAATCATTCCACAAGCTTAATGAGGTATGCCATATCATAGTCCGAGATCATTTGACCAAGTTATGGGCTTTTAAAAATGGAAAGAAGGCCCATTTCAGTACACCTTAGCAAAATTAAAATCAATGACATAAAACGGTCATATTTTTTACTACCTTTAAAGTTATATATCTTAATGCAGATAACAACATAAGAATTTCACAAGCCCATAAAGGTATGCCATATCGAAATCCGAGTTCATTTGACCAAGTTATGGGCTTTCAAAAATGGAAAGAAGGCCCATTTCAGTAAACCTTCGCAAAATAAAAATCAATGACATAAAAACGGTCATATTTTTCACTACCTTTAAAGTTATATACTTTAATGCAGATATTAACATAATCATTCCACAAGTCCATAGAGATATGCCATATCGAAATCCGAGTTCATTTGACCAAGCTATGGGCTTTCAAAAATGGAAAGAAGGCCCATTTCAGTAAACCTTCGGAAAATAAAAATCAATGACATAAAATCGGTCATAATTTTTAATTCCTTTAAAGTTACATATTTTAATGCAGATAACAACATAATCATTCCACAAGTCCATAGAGATATGCCATATCGAAATCCGAGTTCATTTGACCAAGATATGGGCTTTTAAAGATGGACAGAAGGCCCATTTCCGTAAACCTTTGCAAAATTAAAATCAATGACATAAAAACGGTAATATTTTGTACTACCTTTAAAGCTATATATTTTAATACAGATTAGAAAAAAATCATACCACAAGCCCGAAGAGGTATGCCATATCAAAGTCCGAGCTAATTTGACCAAGTTATGGGCTTTTAAAAATGGAAAGAAGGCCCATTTCAGTACACCTTAGCAAAATCAAAATCAATGACATAAAAACGGTCATATTTTGAACTAACTTTAAAGTTAAATGCTTAAGTTCGGATAACAGTATAGTCATTCCACGAGCACATAAAAGTATGCTTTATCGAAATCCGAGTCCTTTTGACCAAGTTATGGGCTTTTAAAGATGGAAAGAAGGCCCATTTCAGTAAACCTTCGCAAAATTAAGATCAATGACATAAAACGGTCATGATTTTTATTAGCTTTAAAGTTATATATTTTAATGCAGATAACAACATAATCATTCCACAAGTTATTTAAAGTTATATATATTAATGCAGATAACAACATAATCATTCCACAAGCCCATAAAGGTATGCCATATCAAAATCCGAGTTCATTTGACCAAGTGTTGGGCTTTAAAAGATGGAAAAAAGACCCATTTCAGTAAACCTTTTTTTTGTACTACCCTTAAAGCTATATATTTTAATACAGATTAGAAAAAAATCATACCACAAGCCCAAAGAGATATGCTATACCAAAGTCCGAGTTCATTTGACCAAGTTATGGGCTTTTAAAAATGGAAAGAAGGCCCATTTCAGTACACCTTAGCAAAATTAAAATCAATGACATAAAAACGGTCATATTTTTTACTACCTTTAAAGTTATATGTCTTAATGCATATAACAACATAAGAATTCCACAAGCCCAAAAAGGTATGCCATATCAAAATCCAAGTTTATTTGCCCAAGTTTTGGGCTTTAAAAGATGGAAAGAAGTCCCATTTCAGTAAGCCTTCGCAAAATTAAAATCAATGACATAAAAACGGTAATATTTTGTACTACCTTTAAAGCTATATATTTTAATACAGATTAGAAAAATATCATACCACAAGCCCAAAGAGGTATGCCATATCAAAGTCCGAATTCATTTGACCAAGTTATGGGCTTTTAAAAATGGAAAGAAGGCCCATTTCAGTACACCTTAGCAAAATTAAAATCAATGACATAAAAACGGTCATATTTTTTACTACCTTTAAAGTTATATATCTTAATGCAGATAACAACATAAGAATTCCACAAGCCCAAAAAGGTATGCCAATTCAAAATCCGAGTTCATTTGACCAAGTTCTGGGCTTTAAAAGATGGAAAGAAGTCCCATTTCAGTAAGCCTTCGCAAAATTAAAATCAATGACATAAAAACGGTAATATTTTGCACTACCTTTAAAGCTATATACTTTAATACAGATTAGAAAAAAACAAGGAAGATCGCTATAGTCGAGTACCTCGACTATCAGATTCCCGTTACTCAGCTAAGTGGAGATATGCAAGCAGCCAAGCGAGACTAAAATGCGCCACCTACCGGCGGTATACAGATTTAAGCGTTATGGGCGTTAGAGTGGGCGTGGCAAATTTTTTTTTGGACCAATCGATAGGTATTGTTGTGACCAATACATTTCAGTTAAAATTTTTTATGTAGCATAAAAATTTTGGGCGGCAGAGGCTTTCGCGGTTAGTGGGCGTTAGAGTAGGCGTGGCAAATTTTTTTTTGATCCAATCGATAGGTATTGTTGAGACCAATACATTTCAGCTAAAATTTTTATTCTAGCATCAAAACTGTAGGAGCCACAGTTTTGGGCGGTTTGTGGGCGTTAGAGTGGGCGTGGCACTCTAGTGAAACAAACTTGCGCTGCGCAGGAATCTCAGGAATCTGCGTGCCTAATCCCAGTATTATTAATCTCATAGTTTCCGAGATCTCAGCGTTCATACGGACAGACGGACAGACGGACGGACGGACAGACGGACAGACGGACAGACGGACATGGCTAGATCGACTCGGCTAGTGATCCTGATCAAGAATATATACACTTTATGGGGTCGGAAACGCTTCCTTTTGCCTGTTACATACTTTCCGACGAATCTAGTATACCCTTTTACTCTACGAGTAACGGGTATAATCATACTACAAGCCCAAAGAGGTATGCCATATCAAAGTCCGAATCCATTTGACCAAGTTATGGGCTTTTAAAAATGGAAAGAAGGCCCATTTCAGTACACCTTAGCAAGAGGTATGCCATATCAAAGTCCGAGTTCACTTGACCAAGTTATGGGCTTTTAAAAATGGAAAGAAGGCCCATTTCAGTAAGCCTTAGCAAAAATAAAATCTACCTTACTACCTTTAAAGTTATATATTTTAATGTAGATAACAACATAATCATTCCACAAGCCCATAGAGGTATGCCATATCGAAATCCGATTTCATTTGACCAAGTTATGGACTTTAAAAGATGGAAAGAAGGCCCATTTTAGTAAACCTTCGCAAAATTAAAATCAATGACATAAAAACGGTAATATTTTGTTACTACCTTTAAAGTTATATATTTTAAAGCAGATAGCAACATAATCATTTCACAAGCCCATAAAGGTATGCCAGAGCGAAATCCGAGTTTATATGACCAAGTTATGGGCTTTTTAAGGTCTAAAGAAGGCCCATTTCAGTAAACCTTCGCAAAAAAAATGAATGACATAAAAACGGTCATATTTTTTACTACCTTTAAGGTTATATATTTTTATACAGACTAGAACAAAATCACTCCACAAGCCCAAAAAGGTATGCCATATAGAAATCCGAGTTCATTTGACCATCCGAGTTATGGGCTTTTAAAAATGGAACGAAGGCCCATTTCAGTAAACCTTCGCAAAATTAAAACCAAAGACATAAAAACGGTCATTTGTTTTACTACCTTTAAAGCTATATATTTTAAAGCAGATAACAACATAATCATTTCACAAGCCCATAAAGGTATGCCATATCAAAGTCCGAATCCATTTGACCAACTTATGGGCTTTTAAAAATGAAAAGAAGGCCCATTTCAGTACAGCTTAGCAAGAGGTATGCCATATCAAAGTCCGAGTTCACTTGACCAAGTTATGGGCTTTTAAGAATGGAAAGAAGGCCCATTTCAGTAAGCCTTAGCAAAAATAAAATCTACCCTACAACCTTTAAAGTTATATATTTTAATGTAGATAACAGCATAATCATTCCACAAGCCCATAGAGGTATGCCATATCGAAATCCGAGTCCTTTTGACCAAGTTATGGACTTTAAAAGATGGAAAGAAGGCCCATTTCAGTAAACCTTCGCAAAATTAAAATCAATGACATAAAACGGTCATATTTATACCCGTTACTCGTAGAGTAAAAGGGTATACTAGATTCGTCGGAAAGTATGTAACAGGCAGAAGGAAGCGTTTCCGACCCCACAAAGTATATATATTCTTGATCAGGATCACTAGCCGAGTCGATCTAGCCATGTCCGTCTGTCCGTCTGTCCGTCTGTCTGTCCGTCCGGATGAACGCTGAGATCTCGGAAACTATGGGAGCTAGGCTATTGAGATTTGGAGTGCAGATTCGCAGCGCAAGTTTGTTTCGGCACAGTGCCACGCCCACTCTAACGCCCACAAACCGCCCAAAACTGTGGCTCCTACAGTTTTGATGCTAGAATAAAAATTTTAACTGAAATGTATTGTTCTCATCAATACCTATCGATTGACCCAAAAAAAAATTTGCCACGCCCACTCTAACGCCCATAACGCTTAAATCTGTATACCGCCGGTAGGTGGCGCATTTTAATCTCGCTTTGCTGCTTGCATATCTCCATATAGCTGAGTAACGGGTCGAGGTACTCGACTATAGCGTTCTTCCTTGTTTTTATTAGCTTTAAAGTTATATACTTTAATGCAGATAACAACATAATCATTCCACAAGTTATTTAAAGTTATATATTTTAATGCAGATAACAACATAATCAATCCACAAGCCCATAAAGGTATGCCATATCGAAATCCGATTTCATTTGACCAAGTTATTGGCTTTTAAAAATGGAAAGAAGGCCCATTTCACTAACCCTTCGCAAAATAAAAATCAATGACATAAAACCGGTCATATTTTTTACTTCCTTTAAAGTTATATATTTTAATGCAGATAACAACATAAACATTCCACAAGTCCATAGAGATATTCCATATCGAAATCCGAGTCTTTTTGACCAAGTTATGGGGTTTTAAAGATGGAAAGAAGGCCCATTTCTGTAAACCTTCGCAAAATTTAAATCAATGAAATAAAACGGTAATATTTTGTACAACCTTTAAAGTTACACATTTTAATACAGATAAGAACCCAATCATTCCACAAGCCCAAAAAGGTATGCCAGATCGAAATCCGAGTTCATATGACCAAGTTATGGGCTTTTTAAGGTGGAAAGAAGGCCGATTGCAGTAAACCTTCGCAAAATAAAAATCAATGACATTAAAACGGTCATATTTTGTACTACCTTTAAGGTTATATATTTTTATACAGATTAGAACAAAATCACTCTACAAGCCCAAAAAGGTATGCCATATCGAAATCCGAGTTCATTTGACCAAGTTATGGGCTTTTAAAAATGGAAAGAAGGCCCATTTCAGTAAACCTTCGCAAAATAAAAATCAATGACATAAAAACGGTCACATTTTTTACTTCCTTTAAAGTTATATATTTTAATGCAGATAACAACATAATCATTCCACAAGTCCATAGAGATATTCCATATCGAAATCCGAGTTCATTTGACCAAGTTATGGGTTTTTAAAGATGGAAAGAAGGCCCATTTCAGTAAACCTTCGCAAAATTAAAATCAATGACATAATAACGGTAATATTTTGCACTACCTTTAAAGTTATATATTTTAATGCAGATAACAACATAATCATTTCACAAGCCCATAAAGGTATGCCAGATCGAAATCCGAGTTCATATGACCAAGTTATGGGCTTTTTAAGGTGGAAAGAAGGCCCATTTCAAAAAACCTTCGCCAAATAAAAATCAATGACATTAAAGCGGTCATATTTTGTACTACCTTTAAGGTTATATATTTTTGTACAGATTAGAACAAAATCACTCCACAAGCCCAAAAAGGTATGCCATATCGAAATTCGAGTTCATTTGACCATCCGAGTTATGGGCTTTTAAAAATGGAACGAAGGCCCATTTCAGTAAACCTTCGCAAAATTAAAACCAATGATATAAAAACGGTCATGTGTTTTATTACCTTTAAGGCTATATATTTTAATACAAATTAGAAAAAAATCATACCACAAGCCCATAAAGGTATGCCATATCGAAATCCGAGCTCATTTTACCAAGTTATGTGCTTTTAAAAATGGAGAGAAGTCCCATTTCTGTAAACCTTCGCCAAATTAACATCAATGACATTAAAACGGCCATATTTTTTACTACCTTTAAAGTTTACTGTTTAAGTGCGGATAACAGTATAATCATTCCACAAGCATATAAAGGTATGCCATATCGAAATCCGAGTCCTTTTGACAAAGTTATGTGGTTTTAAAGATGGAAAGAAGGCTCATTTCTGTAAACCTTCGCAAAATTACAATCAATGACATAAAAACGGTTATATTTTGTACTACCTTTAAAGCTATATATTTAAATACAGATTAGAAAAAAATCATACCACAAGCCCAAAGAGGTATGCCATATCAAAGTCCGAGTTCATTTGACCAAGTTATGGGCTTTTAAAAATTGAAATAAGTCCTATTTCAGTACACCTTAGCAAAATTAAAATCAATGACATTAAAACGGTCATATTTTGTACTACCTTTAACGTTACATATTTTAATGCAGATAACAACATAATCATTCCACAAGCCCATAAATGTATGCCATATCGAAATCCGAGTTCATTTGACCAAGTTATGGGCTTTAAAAGATGGAAAGAAGGCCCATTTCAGTAAACTTTCGCAAAATTAAAATCAATGACATAAAAACGGTAATATTTTGTACTACCTTTAAAGCTATATATTTTAATACAGATTAGAAAAAAATCATACCACAAGCCCAAAGAGGTATGCCATATCAAAGTCCGAGTTCATTTGACCAAGATATGTGCTTTTTAAAATTAAAAGAAGGCCCATTTCAGTAAACCTTTGCAAAATTAAAATCTACCTTACTACCTTTAAAGTTATATATTTTAAAGCAGATAACAACATAATCATTCCACAAGCATATAAAGGTATGCCATATCGAAATCCGAGTCCTTTTGACAAAGATATGTGGTTTTAAAGATGGAAAGAAGGATCATTTCTGTAAACCTTTTCAACATTAAAATCAATGGCATGAAACGGCCATATTTTTAACTACCTTTAAAGTTTAATGTTTAAGTGCGGATAACAGTATAATCATTCCACAAGCACATAAATGTATGGTTATTTGACCAAGTTATGGGCTATTAAAGATGGAAAGAAGGCCCATTTCAGTAAACCTTCGCAAAATTGAAATCAATGACATAAAAACGGTACAATTTTGTACTACTGCTTTAAAGGTCATATTTTGAACTACCTTTAAAGTTAAATGTTTAAGTGCGGATAACAGTATAATCATTCCACAAGCACATAAAGGTATGCCATATCGAAATCCAAGTCCTTTTGACCAAGTTATGGGCTTTTAAAGATGGAAAGAAGGCCCATTTCAGTAAACCTTCGCAAAATCAAAATCAATGACATAATAACGGTCATATTTTGAACTACCTTTAAAGTTAAGTGTTTAAGTGCGGATAACAGTATAATCATTCCACAAGCACATAAAGGTATGCCATATCGAAATCCGAGTCCTTTTGACCAAGTTATGGGCTTTTAAAGATGGAAAGAAGGCCCATTTCAGTAAACCTTCGCAAAATTAAAATCAATGACATACAAACGGTCATATTTTTTATTTGCTTTAAAGTTATATATTTTAATGCAGATAACAACATTATCATTCCACAAGCCCATAGAGGTATGCCATATCGAAATCCGAGTCCTTTTGACAAAGTTATGGGCTTTTAAAGTTGAAAAGAAGGCCCATTTCTGTAAACCCTCACAAAATAAAAATCAATGATATAAAACGGTCATATTTTTTACTACCTTTAAAGTTATATATCTTAATGCATATAACAACATAAGAATTCCACAAGCCCAAAAAGGTATGCCATATCAAAATTCGAGTTCATTTGACCAAGTTTTGTGCTTTAAAAGATGGAAAGAAGGCCCATTTCAGTAAACCTTCGCAAAATTAAAATCAATGACATAAAACGGTCATATTTTTATTAGCTTTAAAGTTATATATTTTAATGCAGATAACAACAAAATCATTCCACAAGTTATTTAAAGTTATATATTTTAATGCAGATAACAACATAATCAATCCACAAGCCCATAAAGGTATGCCATATCGAAATCCTAGTTCATTTGACCAAGCTATGGGCTTTTAAAAATGGAAAGAAGGCCCATTTCAGTAACCCTTCGCAAAATAAAAATCAATGACATAAAAACGGTCATATTTTTTACTTCCTTTAAAGTTATATATTTTAATGCAGATAACAACATAATCATTCCACAAGTCCATAGAGATATTCCATATCGAAATCCGAGTCCTTTTGACCAAGTTATGGGGTTTTAAAGATGGAAAGAAGGCCCATTTCTGTAAACCTTCGCAAAATTTAAATCAATGAAATAAAAACGGCAATATTTTGTACAACCTTTAAAGTTATACATTTTAATACAGATAAGAACCCAATCATTCCACAAGCCCAAAAAGGTATGAAAGATCGAAATCCGAGTTCATATGACCAAGTTATGGGCTTTTTAAGGTGGAAAGAAGGCCCATTTCAGTAAACCTTCGCAAAATAAAAATCAATGACATAAAAACGGTCATATTTTGTACTACCTTTAAGGTTATATATTTTTATACAGATTAGAACAAAATCACTCCACAAGCCCAAAAAGGTATGCCATATCGAAATCCGAGTTCATTTGACCATCCGAGTTATGGGCTTTTAAAAATGGAACGAAAGCCCATTGCAGTAAACCTTCGCAAAATTAAAACCAATGTTATTAAAACGGTCATATGTTTTATTACCTTTAAAGCTATATATTTTAAAGCAGATAACAAAATAATCATTCCACAAGCCCATAAAGGTACGACATATCGAAATCCGAGTTCATTTGACCAAGTTATGTGCTTTTAAAAATGGAGAGAAGTCCTATTTCTGTAAATCTTCGCCAAATTAACATCAATGACATTAAAACGGCCATATTCCACAAGCCCAAAAAGGTATGAAAGATCGAAATCCGAGTTCATATGACCAAGTTATGGGCTTTTTAAGGTGGAAAGAAGGCCCATTTCAGTAAACCTTCGCAAAATAAAAATCAATGACATAAAAGCGGTCATATTTTGTACTACCTTTAAGGTTATATATTTTTGTACAGATTAGAACAAAATCACTCCACAAGCCCAAAAAGGTATGCCATATCGAAATTCGAGTTCATTTGACCATCCGAGTTGTGGGCTTTTAAAAATGGAACGAAGGCCCATTTCAGTAAACCTTCGCAAAATTAAAACCAATGATATAAAACGGTCATGTGTTTTATTACCTTTAAGGCTATATATTTTAATACAGATTAGAAAAAATCATACCACAAGCCCATAAAGGTACGCCATATCGAAATCCGAGCTCATTTTACCAAGTTATGTGCTTTTAAAAATGGAGAGAAGTCCCATTTCTGTAAACCTTCGCCAAATTAACATCAATGACATTAAAACGGCCATATTTTTTACTACCTTTAAAGTTTACTGTTTAAGTGCGGATAACAGTATAATCATTCCACAAGCATATAAATGTATGCCATATCGAAATCCGAGTCCTTTTGACAAAGTTATGTGGTTTTAAAGATGGAAAGAAGGCTCATTTCTGTAAACCTTCGCAAAATTACAATCAATGACATAAAAACGGTTATATTTTGTACTACCTTTAAAGCTATATATTTAAATACAGATTAGAAAAAAATCATACCACAAGCCCAAAGAGGTATGCCATATCAAAGTCCGAGTTCATTTGACCAAGTTATGGGCTTTTAAAAATTGAAATAAGTCCTATTTCAGTACACCTTAGCAAAATTAAAATCAATGACATTAAAACGGTCATATTTTGTACTACCTTTAACGTTACATATTTTAATGCAGATAACAACATAATCATTCCACAAGCCCATAAATGTATGCCATATCGAAATCCGAGTTCATTTGACCAAGTTATGGGCTTTAAAAGATGGAAAGAAGGCCCATTTCAGTAAACTTTCGCAAAATTAAAATCAATGACATAAAAACGGTAATATTTTGTACTACCTTTAAAGCTATATATTTTAATACAGATTAGAAAAAAATCATACCACAAGCCCAAAGAGGTATGCCATATCAAAGTCCGAGTTCATTTGACCAAGATATGTGCTTTTTAAAATTAAAAGAAGGCCCATTTCAGTAAACCTTTGCAAAATTAAAATCTACCTTACTACCTTTAAAGTTATATATTTTAAAGCAGATAACAACATAATCATTCCACAAGCATATAAAGGTATGCCATATCGAAATCCGAGTCCTTTTGACAAAGATATGTGGTTTTAAAGATGGAAAGAAGGCTCATTTCTGTAAACCTTTTCAACATTAAAATCAATGGCATTAAACGGCCATATTTTAACTACCTTTAAAGTTTAATGTTTAAGTGCGGATAACAGTATAATCATTCCACAAGCACATAAATGTATGGTTATTTGACCAAGTTATGGGCTATTAAAGATGGAAAGAAGGCCCATTTCAGTAAACCTTCGCAAAATTGAAATCAATGACATAAAAACGGTACAATTTTGTACTACTGCTTTAAAGGTCATATTTTGAACTACCTTTAAAGTTAAATGTTTAAGTGCGGATAACAGTATAATCATTCCACAAGCACATAAAGGTATGCCATATCGAAATCCAAGTCCTTTTGACCAAGTTATGGGCTTTTAAAGATGGAAAGAAGGCCCATTTCAGTAAACCTTCGCAAAATCAAAATCAATGACATAATAACGGTCATATTTTGAACTACCTTTAAAGTTAAGTGTTTAAGTGCGGATAACAGTATAATCATTCCACAAGCACATAAAGGTATGCCATATCGAAATCCGAGTCCTTTTGACCAAGTTATGGGCTTTTAAAGATGGAAAGAAGGCCCATTTCAGTAAACCTTCGCAAAATTAAAATCAATGACATACAAACGGTCATATTTTTTATTTGCTTTAAAGTTATATATTTTAATGCAGATAACAACATTATCATTCCACAAGCCCATAGAGGTATGCCATATCGAAATCCGAGTCCTTTTGACAAAGTTATGGGCTTTTAAAGTTGAAAAGAAGGCCCATTTCTGTAAACCCTCACAAAATAAAAATCAATGATATAAAAACGGTCATATTTTTTACTACCTTTAAAGTTATATATCTTAATGCATATAACAACATAAGAATTCCACAAGCCCAAAAGGTATGCCATATCAAAATTCGAGTTCATTTGACCAAGTTTTGTGCTTTAAAAGATGGAAAGAAGGCCCATTTCAGTAAACCTTCGCAAAATTAAAATCAATGACATAAAACGGTCATATTTTTTATTAGCTTTAAAGTTATATATTTTAATGCAGATAACAACAAAATCATTCCACAAGTTATTTAAAGTTATATATTTTAATGCAGATAACAACATAATCAATCCACAAGCCCATAAAGGTATGCCATATCGAAATCCTAGTTCATTTGACCAAGCTATGGGCTTTTAAAAATGGAAATAAGGCCCATTTCAGTAACCCTTCGCAAAATAAAAATCAATGACATAAAAACGGTCATATTTTTTACTTCCTTTAAAGTTATATATTTTAATGCAGATAACAACATAATCATTCCACAAGTCCATAGAGATATTCCATATCGAAATCCGAGTCCTTTTGACCAAGTTATGGGGTTTTAAAGATGGAAAGAAGGCCCATTTCTGTAAACTTTCGCAAAATTTAAATCAATGAAATAAAAACGGCAATATTTTGTACAACCTTTAAAGTTATACATTTTAATACAGATAAGAACCCAATCATTCCACAAGACCAAAAAGGTATGAAAGATCGAAATCCGAGTTCATATGACCAAGTTATGGGCTTTTTAAGGTGGAAAGAAGGCCCATTTCAGTAAACCTTCGCAATATAAAAATCAATGACATAAAAGCGGTCATATTTTGTACTACCTTTAAGGTTATATATTTTTATACAGATTAGACCAAAATCACTCCACAAGCCCAAAAAGGTATGCCATATCGAAATCCGAGTTCATTTGACCATCCGAGTTATGGGCTTTTAAAAATGGAACGAAAGCCCATTGCAGTAAACCTTCGCAAAATTAAAACCAATGTTATTAAAACGGTCATATGTTTTATTACCTTTAAAGCTATATATTTTAAAGCAGATAACAAAATAATCATTCCACAAGCCCATAAAGGTACGACATATCGAAATCCGAGTTCATTTGACCAAGTTATGTGCTTTTAAAAATGGAGAGAAGTCCCATTTCTGTAAATCTTCGCCAAATTAACATCAATGACATTAAAACGGCCATATTCCACAAGCCCAAAAAGGTATGAAAGATCGAAATCCGAGTTCATATGACCAAGTTATGGGCTTTTTAAGGTGGAAAGAAGGCCCATTTCAGTAAACCTTCGCAAAATAAAAATCAATGACATAAAAGCGGTCATATTTTGTACTACCTTTAAGGTTATATATTTTTGTACAGATTAGAACAAAATCACTCCACAAGCCCAAAAAGGTATGCCATATCGAAATTCGAGTTCATTTGACCATCCGAGTTGTGGGCTTTTAAAAATGGAACGAAGGCCCATTTCAGTAAACCTTCGCAAAATTAAAACCAATGATATAAAAACGGTCATGTGTTTTATTACCTTTAAGGCTATATATTTTAATACAGATTAGAAAAAAATCATACCACAAGCCCATAAAGGTATGCCATATCGAAATCCGAGCTCATTTTACCAAGTTATGTGCTTTTAAAAATGGAGAGAAGTCCCATTTCTGTAAACCTTCGCCAAATTAACATCAATGACATTAAAACGGCCATATTTTTTACTACCTTTAAAGTTTACTGTTTAAGTGCGGATAACAGTATAATCATTCCACAAGCATATAAATGTATGCCATATCGAAATCCGAGTCCTTTTGACAAAGTTATGTGGTTTTAAAGATGGAAAGAAGGCTCATTTCTGTAAACCTTCGCAAAATTACAATCAATGACATAAAAACGGTTATATTTTGTACTACCTTTAAAGCTATATATTTAAATACAGATTAGAAAAAAATCATACCACAAGCCCAAAGAGGTATGCCATATCAAAGTCCGAGTTCATTTGACCAAGTTATGGGCTTTTAAAAATTGAAATAAGTCCTATTTCAGTACACCTTAGCAAAATTAAAATCAATGACATTAAAACGGTCATATTTTGTACTACCTTTAACGTTACATATTTTAATGCAGATAACAACATAATCATTCCACAAGCCCATAAATGTATGCCATATCGAAATCCGAGTTCATTTGACCAAGTTATGGGCTTTAAAAGATGGAAAGAAGGCCCATTTCAGTAAACTTTCGCAAAATTAAAATCAATGACATAAAAACGGTAATATTTTGTACTACCTTTAAAGCTATATATTTTAATACAGATTAGAAAAAAATCATACCACAAGCCCAAAGAGGTATGCCATATCAAAGTCCGAGTTCATTTGACCAATATATGTGCTTTTTAAAATTAAAAGAAGGCCCATTTCAGTAAACCTTTGCAAAATTAAAATCTACCTTACTACCTTTAAAGTTATATATTTTAAAGCAGATAACAACATAATCATTCCACAAGCATATAAAGGTATGCCATATCGAAATCCGAGTCCTTTTGACAAAGATATGTGGTTTTAAAGATGGAAAGAAGGCTCATTTCTGTAAACCTTTTCAACATTAAAATCAATGGCATTAAACGGCCATATTTTTAACTACCTTTAAAGTTTAATGTTTAAGTGCGGATAACAGTATAATCATTCCACAAGCACATAAATGTATGGTTATTTGACCAAGTTATGGGCTATTAAAGATGGAAAGAAGGCCCATTTCAGTAAACCTTCGCAAAATTGAAATCAATGACATAAAAACGGTACAATTTTGTACTACTGCTTTAAAGGTCATATTTTGAACTACCTTTAAAGTTAAATGTTTAAGTGCGGATAACAGTATAATCATTCCACAAGCACATAAAGGTATGCCATATCGAAATCCAAGTCCTTTTGACCAAGTTATGGGCTTTTAAAGATGGAAAGAAGGCCCATTTCAGTAAACCTTCGCAAAATCAAAATCAATGACATAATAACGGTCATATTTTGAACTACCTTTAAAGTTAAGTGTTTAAGTGCGGATAACAGTATAATCATTTCACAAGCACATAAAGGTATGCCATATCGAAATCCGAGTCCTTTTGACCAAGTTATGGGCTTTTAAAGATGGAAAGAAGGCCCATTTCAGTAAACCTTCGCAATATTAAAATCAATGACATACAAACGGTCATATTTTTTATTTGCTTTAAAGTTATATATTTTAATGCAGATAACAACATTATCATTCCACAAGCCCATAGAGGTATGCCATATCGAAATCCGAGTCCTTTTGACAAAGTTATGGGCTTTTAAAGTTGAAAAGAAGGCCCATTTCTGTAAACCCTCACAAAATAAAAATCAATGATATAAAAACGGTCATATTTTTTACTACCTTTAAAGTTATATATCTTAATACATATAACAACATAAGAATTCCACAAGCCCAAAAAGGTATGCCATATCAAAATTCGAGTTCATTTGACCAAGTTTTGTGCTTTAAAAGATGGAAAGAAGGCCCATTTCAGTAAACCTTCGCAAAATTAAAATCAATGACATAAAACGGTCATATTTTTTATTAGCTTTAAAGTTATATATTTTAATGCAGATAACAACAAAATCATTCCACAAGTTATTTAAAGTTATATATTTTAATGCAGATAACAACATAATCAATCCACAAGCCCATAAAGGTATGCCATATCGAAATCCTAGTTCATTTGACCAAGCTATGGGCTTTTAAAAATGGAAAGAAGGCCCATTTCAGTAACCCTTCGCAAAATAAAAATCAATGACATAAAAACGGTCATATTTTTTACTTCCTTTAAAGTTATATATTTTAATGCAGATAACAACATAATCATTCCACAAGTCCATAGAGATATTCCATATCGAAATCCGAGTCCTTTTGACCAAGTTATGGGGTTTTAAAGATGGAAAGAAGGCCCATTTCTGTAAACCTTCGCAAAATTTAAATCAATGAAATAAAAACGGCAATATTTTGTACAACCTTTAAAGTTATACATTTTAATACAGATAAGAACCCAATCATTCCACAAGCCCAAAAAGGTATGAAAGATCGAAATCCGAGTTCATATGACCAAGTTATGGGCTTTTTAAGGTGGAAAGAAGGCCCATTTCAGTAAACCTTCGCAAAATAAAAATCAATGACATAAAAACGGTCATATTTTGTACTACCTTTAAGGTTATATATTTTTATACAGATTAGACCAAAATCACTCCACGCCCAAAAAGGTATGCCATATCGAAATCCGAGTTCATTTGACCATCCGAGTTATGGGCTTTTAAAAATGGAACGAAAGCCCATTGCAGTAAACCTTCGCAAAATTAAAACCAATGATATTAAAACGGTCATATGTTTTATTACCTTTAAAGCTATATATTTTAAAGCAGATAACAAAATAATCATTCCACAAGCCCATAAAGGTACGACATATCGAAATCCGAGTTCATTTGACCAAGTTATGTGCTTTTAAAAATGGAGAGAAGTCCTATTTCTGTAAATCTTCGCCAAATTAACATCAATGACATTAAAACGGCCATATTCCACAAGCCCAAAAAGGTATGAAAAATCGAAATCCGAGTTCATATGACCAAGTTATGGGCTTTTTAAGGTGGAAAGAAGGCCCATTTCAGTAAACCTTCGCAAAATAAAAATCAATGACATAAAAACGGTCATATTTTGTACTACCTTTAAGGTTATATATTTTTGTACAGATTAGAACAAAATCACTCCACAAGCCCAAAAAGGTATGCCATGTTCGAAATTCGAGTTCATTTGACCATCCGAGTTGTGGGCTTTTAAAAATGGAACGAAGGCCCATTTCAGTAAACCTTCGCAAAATTAAAACCAATGATATAAAAACAGTCATGTGTTTTATTACCTTTAAGGCTATATATTTTAATACAGATTAGAAAAAATCATACCACAAGCCCATAAAGGTATGCCATATCGAAATCCGAGCTCATTTTACCAAGTTATGTGCTTTTAAAAATGGAGAGAAGTCCCATTTCTGTAAACCTTCGCCAAATTAACATCAATGACATTAAAACGGCCATATTTTGAACTACCTTTAAAGTTAAGTGTTTAAGTGCGGATAACAGTATAATCATTCCACAAGCACATAAAGGTATGCCATATCGAAATCCGAGTCCTTTTGACCAAGTTATGGGCTTTTAAAGATGGAAAGAAGGCCCATTTCAGTAAACCTTCGCAAAATTAAAATCAATGACATACAAACGGTCATATTTTTTATTTGCTTTAAAGTTATATATTTTAATGCAGATAACAACATTATCATTCCACAAGCCCATAGAGGTATGCCATATCGAAATCCGAGTCCTTTTGACAAAGTTATGGGCTTTTAAAGTTGAAAAGAAGGCCCATTTCTGTAAACCCTCACAAAATAAAAATCAATGATATAAAAACGGTCATATTTTTTACTACCTTTAAAGTTATATATCTTAATGCATATAACAACATAAGAATTCCACAAGCCCAAAAAGGTATGCCATATCAAAATTCGAGTTCATTTGACCAAGTTTTGTGCTTTAAAAGATGGAAAGAAGGCCCATTTCAGTAAACCTTCGCAAAATTAAAATCAATGACATAAAACGGTCATATTTTTTATTAGCTTTAAAGTTATATATTTTAATGCAGATAACAACAAAATCATTCCACAAGTTATTTAAAGTTATATATTTTAATGCAGATAACAACATAATCAATCCACAAGCCCATAAAGGTATGCCATATCGAAATCCTAGTTCATTTGACCAAGCTATGGGCTTTTAAAAATGGAAATAAGGCCCATTTCAGTAACCCTTCGCAAAATAAAAATCAATGACATAAAAACGGTCATATTTTTTACTTCCTTTAAAGTTATATATTTTAATGCAGATAACAACATAATCATTCCACAAGTCCATAGAGATATTCCATATCGAAATCCGAGTCCTTTTGACCAAGTTATGGGGTTTTAAAGATGGAAAGAAGGCCCATTTCTGTAAACTTTCGCAAAATTTAAATCAATGAAATAAAAACGGCAATATTTTGTACAACCTTTAAAGTTATACATTTTAATACAGATAAGAACCCAATCATTCCACAAGACCAAAAAGGTATGAAAGATCGAAATCCGAGTTCATATGACCAAGTTATGGGCTTTTTAAGGTGGAAAGAAGGCCCATTTCAGTAAACCTTCGCAAAATAAAAATCAATGACATAAAAGCGGTCATATTTTGTACTACCTTTAAGGTTATATATTTTTATACAGATTAGACCAAAATCACTCCACAAGCCCAAAAAGGTATGCCATATCGAAATCCGAGTTCATTTGACCATCCGAGTTATGGGCTTTTAAAAATGGAACGAAAGCCCATTGCAGTAAACCTTCGCAAAATTAAAACCAATGTTATTAAAACGGTCATATGTTTTATTACCTTTAAAGCTATATATTTTAAAGCAGATAACAAAATAATCATTCCACAAGCCCATAAAGGTACGACATATCGAAATCCGAGTTCATTTGACCAAGTTATGTGCTTTTAAAAATGGAGAGAAGTCCCATTTCTGTAAATCTTCGCCAAATTAACATCAATGACATTAAAACGGCCATATTCCACAAGCCCAAAAAGGTATGAAAGATCGAAATCCGAGTTCATATGACCAAGTTATGGGCTTTTTAAGGTGGAAAGAAGGCCCATTTCAGTAAACCTTCGCAAAATAAAAATCAATGACATAAAAGCGGTCATATTTTGTACTACCTTTAAGGTTATATATTTTTGTACAGATTAGAACAAAATCACTCCACAAGCCCAAAAAGGTATGCCATATCGAAATTCGAGTTCATTTGACCATCCGAGTTGTGGGCTTTTAAAAATGGAACGAAGGCCCATTTCAGTAAACCTTCGCAAAATTAAAACCAATGATATAAAAACGGTCATGTGTTTTATTACCTTTAAGGCTATATATTTTAATACAGATTAGAAAAAAATCATACCACAAGCCCATAAAGGTATGCCATATCGAAATCCGAGCTCATTTTACCAAGTTATGTGCTTTTAAAAATGGAGAGAAGTCCCATTTCTGTAAACCTTCGCCAAATTAACATCAATGACATTAAAACGGCCATATTTTTTACTACCTTTAAAGTTTACTGTTTAAGTGCGGATAACAGTATAATCATTCCACAAGCATATAAATGTATGCCATATCGAAATCCGAGTCCTTTTGACAAAGTTATGTGGTTTTAAAGATGGAAAGAAGGCTCATTTCTGTAAACCTTCGCAAAATTACAATCAATGACATAAAAACGGTTATATTTTGTACTACCTTTAAAGCTATATATTTAAATACAGATTAGAAAAAAATCATACCACAAGCCCAAAGAGGTATGCCATATCAAAGTCCGAGTTCATTTGACCAAGTTATGGGCTTTTAAAAATTGAAATAAGTCCTATTTCAGTACACCTTAGCAAAATTAAAATCAATGACATTAAAACGGTCATATTTTGTACTACCTTTAACGTTACATATTTTAATGCAGATAACAACATAATCATTCCACAAGCCCATAAATGTATGCCATATCGAAATCCGAGTTCATTTGACCAAGTTATGGGCTTTAAAAGATGGAAAGAAGGCCCATTTCAGTAAACTTTCGCAAAATTAAAATCAATGACATAAAAACGGTAATATTTTGTACTACCTTTAAAGCTATATATTTTAATACAGATTAGAAAAAAATCATACCACAAGCCCAAAGAGGTATGCCATATCAAAGTCCGAGTTCATTTGACCAATATATGTGCTTTTTAAAATTAAAAGAAGGCCCATTTCAGTAAACCTTTGCAAAATTAAAATCTACCTTACTACCTTTAAAGTTATATATTTTAAAGCAGATAACAACATAATCATTCCACAAGCATATAAAGGTATGCCATATCGAAATCCGAGTCCTTTTGACAAAGATATGTGGTTTTAAAGATGGAAAGAAGGCTCATTTCTGTAAACCTTTTCAACATTAAAATCAATGGCATTAAACGGCCATATTTTTAACTACCTTTAAAGTTTAATGTTTAAGTGCGGATAACAGTATAATCATTCCACAAGCACATAAATGTATGGTTATTTGACCAAGTTATGGGCTATTAAAGATGGAAAGAAGGCCCATTTCAGTAAACCTTCGCAAAATTGAAATCAATGACATAAAAACGGTACAATTTTGTACTACTGCTTTAAAGGTCATATTTTGAACTACCTTTAAAGTTAAATGTTTAAGTGCGGATAACAGTATAATCATTCCACAAGCACATAAAGGTATGCCATATCGAAATCCAAGTCCTTTTGACCAAGTTATGGGCTTTTAAAGATGGAAAGAAGGCCCATTTCAGTAAACCTTCGCAAAATCAAAATCAATGACATAATAACGGTCATATTTTGAACTACCTTTAAAGTTAAGTGTTTAAGTGCGGATAACAGTATAATCATTTCACAAGCACATAAAGGTATGCCATATCGAAATCCGAGTCCTTTTGACCAAGTTATGGGCTTTTAAAGATGGAAAGAAGGCCCATTTCAGTAAACCTTCGCAATATTAAAATCAATGACATACAAACGGTCATATTTTTTATTTGCTTTAAAGTTATATATTTTAATGCAGATAACAACATTATCATTCCACAAGCCCATAGAGGTATGCCATATCGAAATCCGAGTCCTTTTGACAAAGTTATGGGCTTTTAAAGTTGAAAAGAAGGCCCATTTCTGTAAACCCTCACAAAATAAAATCAATGATATAAAAACGGTCATATTTTTTACTACCTTTAAAGTTATATATCTTAATACATATAACAACATAAGAATTCCACAAGCCCAAAAAGGTATGCCATATCAAAATTCGAGTTCATTTGACCAAGTTTTGTGCTTTAAAAGATGGAAAGAAGGCCCATTTCAGTAAACCTTCGCAAAATTAAAATCAATGACATAAAACGGTCATATTTTTTATTAGCTTTAAAGTTATATATTTTAATGCAGATAACAACAAAATCATTCCACAAGTTATTTAAAGTTATATATTTTAATGCAGATAACAACATAATCAATCCACAAGCCCATAAAGGTATGCCATATCGAAATCCTAGTTCATTTGACCAAGCTATGGGCTTTTAAAAATGGAAAGAAGGCCCATTTCAGTAACCCTTCGCAAAATAAAAATCAATGACATAAAAACGGTCATATTTTTTACTTCCTTTAAAGTTATATATTTTAATGCAGATAACAACATAATCATTCCACAAGTCCATAGAGATATTCCATATCGAAATCCGAGTCCTTTTGACCAAGTTATGGGGTTTTAAAGATGGAAAGAAGGCCCATTTCTGTAAACCTTCGCAAAATTTAAATCAATGAAATAAAAACGGCAATATTTTGTACAACCTTTAAAGTTATACATTTTAATACAGATAAGAACCCAATCATTCCACAAGCCCAAAAAGGTATGAAAGATCGAAATCCGAGTTCATATGACCAAGTTATGGGCTTTTTAAGGTGGAAAGAAGGCCCATTTCAGTAAACCTTCGCAAAATAAAAATCAATGACATAAAAACGGTCATATTTTGTACTACCTTTAAGGTTATATATTTTTATACAGATTAGACCAAAATCACTCCACGCCCAAAAAGGTATGCCATATCGAAATCCGAGTTCATTTGACCATCCGAGTTATGGGCTTTTAAAAATGGAACGAAAGCCCATTGCAGTAAACCTTCGCAAAATTAAAACCAATGATATTAAAACGGTCATATGTTTTATTACCTTTAAAGCTATATATTTTAAAGCAGATAACAAAATAATCATTCCACAAGCCCATAAAGGTACGACATATCGAAATCCGAGTTCATTTGACCAAGTTATGTGCTTTTAAAAATGGAGAGAAGTCCTATTTCTGTAAATCTTCGCCAAATTAACATCAATGACATTAAAACGGCCATATTCCACAAGCCCAAAAAGGTATGAAAAATCGAAATCCGAGTTCATATGACCAAGTTATGGGCTTTTTAAGGTGGAAAGAAGGCCCATTTCAGTAAACCTTCGCAAAATAAAAATCAATGACATAAAAACGGTCATATTTTGTACTACCTTTAAGGTTATATATTTTTGTACAGATTAGAACAAAATCACTCCACAAGCCCAAAAAGGTATGCCATGTTCGAAATTCGAGTTCATTTGACCATCCGAGTTGTGGGCTTTTAAAAATGGAACGAAGGCCCATTTCAGTAAACCTTCGCAAAATTAAAACCAATGATATAAAAACGGTCATGTGTTTTATTACCTTTAAGGCTATATATTTTAATACAGATTAGAAAAAAATCATACCACAAGCCCATAAAGGTATGCCATATCGAAATCCGAGCTCATTTTACCAAGTTATGTGCTTTTAAAAATGGAGAGAAGTCCCATTTCTGTAAACCTTCGCCAAATTAACATCAATGACATTAAAACGGCCATATTTTTTACTACCTTTAAAGTTTACTGTTTAAGTGCGGATAACAGTATAATCATTCCACAAGCATATAAATGTATGCCATATCGAAATCCGAGTCCTTTTGACCAAGTTATGGGCTTTTAAAGATGGAAAGAAGGCCCATTTCAGTAAACCTTCGCAAAATCAAAATCAATGACATAATAACGGTCATATTTTGAACTACCTTTAAAGTTAAGTGTTTAAGTGCGGATAACAGTATAATCATTCCACAAGCACATAAAGGTATGCCATATCGAAATCCGAGTCCTTTTGACCAAGTTATGGGCTTTTAAAGATGGAAAGAAGGCCCATTTCAGTAAACCTTCGCAAAATTAAAATCAATGACATACAAACGGTCATATTTTTTATTTGCTTTAAAGTTATATATTTTAATGCAGATAACAACATAATCATTCCACAAGTCCATAGAGATATTCCATATCGAAATCCGAGTCCTTTTGACCAAGTTATGGGCTTTTAAAGATGGAAAGAAGGCCCATTTCAGTAAACCTTCGCAAAATTAAAATCAATGACATACAAACGGTCATATTTTTTATTTGCTTTAAAGTTATATATTTTAATGCAGATAACAACAAAATCATTCCACAAGTTATTTAAAGTTATATATTTTAATGCAGATAACAACATAATCAATCCACAAGCCCATAAAGGTATGCCATATCGAAATCCTAGTTCATTTGACCAAGCTATGGGCTTTTAAAAATGGAAAGAAGGCCCATTTCAGTAACCCTTCGCAAAATAAACATCAATGACATAAAAACGGTCATATTTTTTACTTCCTTTAAAGTTATATATTTTAATGCAGATAACAACAAAATCATTCCACAAGTTATTTAAAGTTATATATTTTAATGCAGATAACAACATTATCATTCCACAAGCCCATAGAGGTATGCCATATCGAAATCCGAGTCCTTTTGACAAAGTTATGGGCTTTTAAAGTTTAAAAGAAGGCCCATTTCTGTAAACCCTCACAAAATAAAAATCAATGATATAAAAACGGTCATATTTTTTACTACCTTTAAAGTTATATATCTTAATGCATATAACAACATAAGAATTCCACAAGCCCAAAAAGGTATGCCATATCAAAATTCGAGTTCATTTGACCAAGTTTTGTGCTTTAAAAGATGGAAAGAAGGCCCATTTCAGTAAACCTTCGCAAAATTAAAATCAATGACATAAAACGGTCATATTTTTTATTAGCTTTAAAGTTATATATTTTAATGCAGATAACAACAAAATCATTCCACAAGTTATTTAAAGTTATATATTTTAATGCAGATAACAACATAATCAATCCACAAGCCCATAAAGGTATGCCATATCGAAATCCTAGTTCATTTGACCAAGTTATGGGCTTTTAAAAATGGAAAGAAGGCCCATTTCAGTAACCCTTCGCAAAATAAAAATCAATGACATAAAAACGGTCATATTTTTTACTTCCTTTAAAGTTATATATTTTAATGCAGATAACAACATAATCATTCCACAAGTCCATAGAGATATTCCATATCGAAATCCGAGTCCTTTTGACCAAGTTATGGGGTTTTAAAGATGGAAAGAAGGCCCATTTCTGTAAACCTTCGCAAAATTTAAAAGTTTAAGCCCATAAAGGTACGACATATCGAAATCCGAGTTCATTTGACCAAGTTATGTGCTTTTAAAAATGGAGAGAAGTCCTATTTCTGTAAATCTTCGCCAAATTAACATCAATGACATTAAAACGGCCATATTCCACAAGCCCAAAAAGGTATGAAAAATCGAAATCCGAGTTCATATGACCAAGTTATGGGCTTTTTAAGGTGGAAAGAAGGCCCATTTCAGTAAACCTTCGCAAAATAAAAATCAATGACATAAAAACGGTCATATTTTGTACTACCTTTAAGGTTATATATTTTTGTACAGATTAGAACAAAATCACTCCACAAGCCCAAAAAGGTATGCCATATCGAAATTCGAGTTCATTTGACCATCCGAGTTGTGGGCTTTTAAAAATGGAACGAAGGCCCATTTCAGTAAACCTTCGCAAAATTAAAACCAATGATATAAAAACGGTCATGTGTTTTATTACCTTTAAGGCTATATATTTTAAAGCAGATAACAAAATAATCATTCCACAAGCCCATAAAGGTACGACATATCGAAATCCGAGTTCATTTGACCAAGTTATGTTTTTTTTAAAAATGGAGAGAAGTCCCATTTCTGTAAATCTTCGCCAAATTAACATCAATGACATTAAAACGGCCATATTCCACAAGCCCAAAAAGGTATGCCAGATCGAAATCCGAGTTCATATGACAAAGTTATGGGCTTTTTAAGGTGGAAAGAAGGCCCATTTCAGTAAACCTTCGCAAAATAAAAATCAATGACATAAAAACGGTCATATTTTGTACTACCCTTAAGGCTATATATTTTTATACAGATTAGAACAAAATCACTCCACAACCCCAAAAAGGTATGCCATATCGAAATCCGAGTTCATTTGACCAAGTTATGGGCTTTTAAAAATGGAAAGAAGGCCCATTTCAATAAACCTTCGCAAAATAAAAATCAATGACATAAAAACGGTCATATTTTTTACTTCCTTTAAAGTTATATATTTTAATGCAGATAACAACATAATCATTCCACAAGTCCATAGAGATATTCCATATCGAAATCCGAGTTCATTTGACCAAGTTATGGGTTTTTAAAGATGGAAAGAAGGCCCATTTCAGTAAACCTTCGCAAAATTAAAATCAATGACATAAAAACGGTAATATTTTGTACTACCTTTAAAGTTATATATTTTAATGCAGATAACAATATAATCATTTCACAAGCCCATAAAGGTATGCCAGATCGAAATCCGAGTTCATATGACCAAGTTATGGGCTTTTTAAGGTGGAAAGAAGGCCCATTTCAGTAAACCTTCGCAAAATAAAAATCAATGACATAAAAACGGTCATGTTTTGTACTACCTTTAAGGTTATATATTTTTGTACAGATTAGAACAAAATCACTCCACAAGCCCAAAAAGGTATGCCATATCGAAATCCGAGTTCATTTGACCATCCGAGTTATGGGCTTTTAAAAATGGAACAAAGGCCCATTTCAGTAAAGCTTCGCAAAATTAAAACCAATGAAATAAAAACGGTCATATGCTTTATTACCTTTAAAGCTATATATTTTAAAGCAGATAACAACATAATCATTCCACAAGCCCATAAAGGTATGCCATATCGAAATTCGAGTTCATTTGACCAAGTTATGTGCTTTTAAAAATGGAGAGAATTCCCATTTCTGTAAACCTTCGCCAAATTAACATCAATGACATTAAAACGGCCATATTTTTTACTACCTTTAAAGTTTACTGTTTAAGTGCCCATAACAGTATAATCATTCCACAAGCATATAAAGGTATATCATATCGAAATCCGAGTCCTTTTGACAAAGTTATGTGGTTTTACAGATGGAAAGAAGGCTCATTCCTGTAAACCTTCGCAAAATTACAATCAATGACATAAAAACGGTTATATTTTGTACTACCTTTAAAGCTATATATTTAAATACAGATTAGAAAAAAATCATACCACAAGCCCAAAGAGGTATGCCATATCAAAGTCCGAGTTCATTTGACCAAGACCAAGTTATGGGCTTTTAAAAATTGAAATAAGGCCTATTTCAGTACACCTTAGCAAAATTAAAATCAATGACATAAAAACGGTCATATTTTGTACTACCTTTAACGTTACATATTTTAATGCAGATAACAACATAATCATTTCAGTAAACCTTTCCAAAATTAAAATCTACCTTACTACCTTTAAAGTTAAATATTTTAAAGCAGATAACAACATAATCATTCCACAAGCATATAAAGGTATGCCATACCGAAATCCGAGTCCTTTTGACAAAGTTATGTGGTTTTAAAGATGGAAAGAAGGCTCATTTCTGTAAACCATCGCAACATTAAATTCAATGGCATGAAACGGCCATATTTTTAACTACCTTTAAAGTTTAATGTTTAAGTGCGGATAACAGTATAATCATTCCACAAGCACATAAAGGTATGGTCATTTGACCAAGTTATGGGCTATTAAAGATGGAAAGAAGGCCCATTTCAGTAAACCTTCGCAAAATTGAAATCAATGACATAAGAACGGTAATATTTTGTACTACCTTTAAAGCTATTTTTTTTAAAGCAGATAGCAACGTAATTATTCCACAAGTCCATAAAGGTACGCCATATCGAAATCCGAGTTCATTTGACCAAGATATGGGCTTTTAAAAATGGAAAGAAGGCCCATTTCAGTAAACCTTCGCAAAATCAAAATCAATGACATAGTAACGGTCATATTTTGAACTACCTTTAAAGTTAAATGTTTAAGTGCGGATAACAGTATTCCACAAGCACATAAAGGTATGCCATATCGAAATTCGAGTCCTTTTGACCAAGTTATGGTCTTTTAAAGATGGAAAGACGGCCCATTTCAGTAAACCTTAGCAAAATTAAAATCAATGACATACAAACGGTCATATTTTTTATTTGCTTTAAAGTTATATATTTAAATGCAGATAACAACATAATCATTCCACAAGTTATTTAATGTTATATATTTTAATGCAGATAACAACATTATCAATCCACAAGCCCATAGAGGTATGCCATATCGAAATCCGAGTCCTTTTGACAAAGTAATGGGCTTTTAAAGTTGAAAAGAAGGACCATTTCTGTAAATCCTCACAAAATTAAAATCATTGATATAAAAACGGTCAAATTTTTTACTACCTTTAAAGTTAAATATCTTAATGCAGATAACAACATAAGAATTCCACAAGCCCAAAAAGGTATGCCATATCAAAATTCGAGTTCATTTGACCAAGTTTTGTGCTTTAAAAGATGGAAAGATCGCCCATTTCAGTAAACCTTCGCAAAATTAAAATCAATGACATAAAAACAGTAATATTTTGTACTACCTTTAAAGCTATATATTTTAAATACAGATTAGAAATAAATCATACCACAAGCCCAAAGAGGTATGCCATATCAAAGTCCGAGTTCATTTGACCAAGCTATGGGCTTTTAAAAATGGAAATAAGGCCTATTTCAGTACACCTTAGCAAAATTAAAATCAATGACATCAAACGGTCATATTTTTTATTAGCTTTAAAGTTATATATTTTACTGCAGATAACAACATAATCATTCCACAAGTTATTTAAAGTTATATATTTTAATGCAGATAACAACATAATCATTTCACAAGTCCATAAATATATGCCAGATCGAAGTCCGAGTTCATATGACCAAGTTATGGGCTTTTTAAGGTGGAAAGAAGGCCCATTTCAGTAAACCTTCGCAAAATAAAAATCTATGACATAAAAACGGTCATATTTTGTACTACCTTTAAGGTTATATATTTTTATACAGATTAGAACAAAATCACTCCACAAGCCCAAAAAGGTATGCCATATCGAAATCCGAGTTCATTAGACCATCCGAGTTATGGGCTTTTAAAAATGGAACGAAGGCCCATTTCAGTAAACCTTCGCAAAATTAAAACCAATGATATAAAATCGGTCATATGTTTTATTACCTTTAAAGCTATATATTTTAAAGCAGATAACAACATAATCATTCCACAAGCCCATAAAGGTATGCCATATCGAAATTCGAGTTCATTTGACCAAGTTATGTGCTTTTAAAAATGGAGAGAAGTCCCATTTCTGTAAACCATCGCCAAATTTACATCAATGACATTAAAACGGCCATATTTTTTACTACCTTTAAAGTTTACTGTTTAAGTGCGGATAACAGTATACTCATTCCACAAGCATATAAAGGTATGCCATATCGAAATCCGAGTACTTTTGACAAAGTTATGTGGTTTTAAAGATGGAAAGAAGGCCCATTTCAGTAAACCCTTGGAAAAATTAAAATCAATGACATAAAAACAGTAATATTTTGTACTACCTTTAAAGCTATATATTTTAAATACAGATTAGAAAAAAATCATACCACAAGCCCAAAGAGGTATGCCATATCAAAGTCCGAGTACATTTCACTAAGTTATGGGCTTTTAAAATGGAAATAAGGCCTATTTCAGTACACCTTAGCAAAATTAAAATCAATGACATAAAATCGGTCATATTTTGTACTACCTTTAACGTTACATATTTTAATGCAGATAACAACATAATCATTCCACAAGCCCATAAAGAAAGGCCATATCGAAATCCGAGTTTATTTGACCAAGTTGTAGCAAGCAGACACACACACACACACACACATACATATCCCTAAGCATCTGTTCTACATTAAGTTAGGTCACACTAGTATTAAACACATACATACATCCCTGTTACTCTTAAGAAACACTATGCTTGTCTCACTCCCTCATACTGTATACCCCCAACTCCTGTAACATAGGCTAAGCCTGTACAAATCTGCACAATAAAGATCACTTTTGCTGCGACCGCCTAAGAAGAAACACCTAGAAAGTGCCGTCTACAATTTCAGAAGTGGGATTACCGCGAAAAATTTTTTCTCGCGTCCCTAACTCTGCCTACGAGCAAAATAAAGCAAGAGCTATTAAGTGAGTTATTTAAAATTGTGCGTAATCATGGACACCATCGCTGCAGACGACTACACAGCATCAGAACTTCGATGTTGGCTGGAAAAACTTGGGTTGCCGAAAAGCGGCATCAAGGCAACACTAGCAGCGCGGTTGAATGGTGTGCCCCCCGAAGCCCGAGGAGATTGTCCAGTACTGGACCCGAAGGACATGACCGACATTGAAGCTGGGCCTGAGGAAAGGTCTAATAGTGCTGCAGTTCAGGGAACCGATCAGGACGATGTCGGGGCTACATCGCTGGATGCCCAAAACAACGACGAAGCCGCCAACAACAACATGTGCGTTCCAGAAATTTCCATGCCATTGGAATCTCTGAAGCGCCATTTAGAAGTCGTCCAATTGGAAAATGAGTTTCTCAAATTGGAAGTTTCCCGGCGTCAGCCATTGAATAGAGTGACCGCACCTTCGACGAGCAATTTGCCAGAAATCCAGAACAATGTTTCCACACCAAATCAAACCAATGTCACCCTATCGGATTTGGGGAATATTGTTGCAGAGGCTGCCACGCCTAATACAGCCATTTTTAACAACAATTCTTTGGTGACCATGGTTAAGGAAATGCTTCCACCTTTCGACGGTGCTGTTAACAGCAAAGTGCCAGTTAGCACATGGATCGCACAGCTCAACGCGATCATAAAAATGTACAAGCTGAGTGAAGACATAACGCGCATGCTGGTTATGTCAAAGTTGAAAGACCGCGCTCAAATTTGGTTGCACTCTTCTGAGAACTTTCTGTCCTTGCCAGTCCAGGACCTATTAACTCAACTCGCAGAGGCTTTTCAGTCAAAAGAGAGCAAGATAATATCCAGACGCAAGTTCCAGGAGCGAAAGTGGCAACCAGCTGAAGACTTTGCTACGTACTTCAACGAAAAGACCCTGTTGGCTGCACACATACGGATAGACGACGAGGAATTAATCGACAGTATCATCGAAGGAATACCGGATACTCTTCTACGGCAACAGGCACACATGCACTGTTTTAATTCGTCTGCCCAGCTGTTGCAGTCATTCTCCAAAGTAACATTGCGGAAACCATCTCTCGCATTTGGACGCCACAAAGTCGTTTCCGGAAATCAGGCCGGACCCGCTGTAAGATGCTTCAACTGTAACTCCGTGGGTCACTTCGCGGCCGACTGCCGCAAGCCTAAGCGCGCGTACAGCGCTTGCTACGGTTGTGGAAGCTTGGAGCACCTGATATCTCATTGCAACGAGAAGAAGAACGCAACCAAAAATAAATATGTGAGACCGTTTAAAATTTACTTTAATTCACAGTCTAATCAGTGCCTATTCACAGAATGCCTAATCGATTCTGGGAGTCCAATTAGTTTTACGAAGTTATCCTGCGTTGAAAACATTCTAAGTAGTAATATCATTAACGTTAATGAAAACAATTTATCGCATTACTTTGGCTTGAACCACAGCCCTTTAGATATATATGGAAAGATATCATGTTTTATTATTATGAATAAAGTGAAGTTTAATTTCGAATTACTAATTGTGGCAAACAAATCGATGGCATATAGCACTGTTTTGGGAAGAGATTTTATGAACAATTGTAACTTAAAGATTGATAGGGAAAATGATTGTTCAAATGATAGTTTTGCTAATGATTGTTCAAATGATAGTTTTGCTGATGATCGTTCAAATGATAGTTGTCCTGATGATCGTTTAAATGACAGTGGGGTTGATGATCGTTTACAGGATATTTGTTCAAAAGATAGTTGTATTGCAAATGATCGCTCAGATGTTAGTACTAGTGAGAAGGATAGCAGTTTTAGAATTTATTGCTCAAATGTTGGTCAGATTGGAAACGATTGTGCTACTGATAGCTGTGAGAAAGATGATTGTCTAAATGATAGTATTCAGGTTTATTGTGGTTACAAAGAAACACAAAGTGATTCGTGTAAAATGATAGAGTCAAGTCAAAATTTAAGTGTCCAGCCAAGCGATCATTTCGAGTCAGAAATTATGTCAATTGAATACCCTGATCCAGCCGAATGCAACCTGTTAAATATTAGCGATAAGTGTAAGTTTGCGTTAAGAAAAAAACTGATAGATATTTTTGATAAGTTTTATACGAAACCGGAACGGCCGGAGATCCCCTTAGTAAAATGGGAAATAAAACTGAATTTTGATACAACTAAACCGTTCAATTACCCTCCAAGGCGTCTATCATACGCAGAGAAAAGTCAAGTTCAAAATTTATTAGACGATTACATAAAAAACGGTATTATTCGAGTAAGCGAGTCTGAGTATGCATCACCTATAGTTCTAGTAAAGAAAAAGTCTGGAGAATTAAGAATGTGCGTAGATTACCGAGCCCTTAACAAAAACATGCTCCCTTAATAGATGACCTTATTGATAAACTGTCTGAAAAAACTATTTTTACCAAGTTAGACCTTAAAAATGTGTTCTTTCACGTGCACATGCATGAGGATTCAATTAAGTATACCGCTTTTACAACACCTATGGGTCAGTATGAATGGCTTAGAATGCCGTTTG
This sequence comes from Drosophila suzukii, assembly GCF_013340165.1. Taxonomy (NCBI): domain Eukaryota; kingdom Metazoa; phylum Arthropoda; class Insecta; order Diptera; family Drosophilidae; genus Drosophila; species Drosophila suzukii. The sequence goes on from NW_023496898.1 coordinate 199,574, forward strand.
GTTTACGAAACGCACCAGCAGTTTTTCAAAGATTTGTGAACAAAATCTTTGCCGATTTGGTTAAAGAAGATAAGGTTTTAATTTATATGGATGATATTTTAATAGCAACGAAAGATAGTAAGAGTCATATGGAGATATTAACGGAGGTATTTAAACGACTGGTAGATAACAAGCTTGAGCTTAGGTTAGACAAGTGTGAATTCCTTCAAAGAGAAATAAAGTATTTAGGATATATAATATCGGGAGAGGGTATTAAACCTGATTCGAAAGGTATGCAAGCAGTAAAAGACTTCCCTGTACCGACAAAAACGCATGAGGTTTAAAGTTTTCTTGGACTGTGCTCCTATTTTAGACGCTTTGTCAAAGATTTTTCAACAAAAGCAAAGCCGTTGTATGATCTTGTAAGAAAGGACAGAAAGTCCGAATTTGGTGCGAAAGAGTTAGAGTGTTTTGAAATATTAAAAGTAAATCTTTTGGAAGCCCCTATTTTGGCCTTGTACAATCCAAAAGACCCAACAGAGTTACATTGCGATGCTAGCGCCCTAGGTTTTGGTTCAATTTTAATGCAGAAAAAGAAAGATAGTAAGTTTCACCCCGTATTCTATTTTTCCAAACGCACGACGGATGTGGAGGCGAAGTACCACAGTTTTGAATTAGAAACGCTCGCTGTAGTTTACTCGTTACAACGCTTTAGAATCTATCTTCAAGGAATACAGTTCAAAATAGTTACAGATTGTAGTGCTCTTACCCTGGCGTTAAATAAAAAGGAATTATGCCCAAGAATTGCCAGGTGGGCACTTTTTCTTCAAGATTATGACTACACTTTAGAACATAGAGCCGGCAAGCGTATGCAACATGTCGATGCACTTAGCAGGAACACACACATACTGTCAATCGATTCTAATTCATTTGAAGAAAACTTAGTTATATGTCAAAGTAGAGATGAGAAAATTAAAAGTATAGCTGAGAAACTTCAGGAAACAGAATTAAAGGATTATGAGATGCGGAATGAAATAATTTACAGAAAAAAGGATAAGAATGGTCTTTTATTTTATGTGCCAAGCGAAATGGAAAGCCACATTCTTTTTAGTTACCATGATCAGTTAGGACACGTTGGAATAGATAAGATAGTAGAAGTTATCTCAAAAAGTTACTGGTTCCCCAAAGTTCGTGAAAATGCAAGCGGCACATTAATAATTGTTTGAAATGTATCGCCTATTCTGATAAGTCTGGTAAAGACGAAGGTTTCCTTCATAGCATCCCCAAAGTAAGCATTCCCTTTGATGTCATACACATAGACCATTATGGCCCGGTAGACAAGAGTAGAGCTAACAAACACGTACTGGTGATTATAGACGCATTTACAAAGTTTGTAAGACTTTATCCGGCAAAAACTTTAAAGTCTAGGGAAGCAATAGTAGCATTAAAGGACTATTTCAGGTCGTATAATAGGCCGCGATGCGTGATTGCAGACCGTGGGACATGCTTCACATCTAAAGAATTTCATGACTTCTTAGAGGAAAACGAAGTGAAACACATTAAGATAGCCACTGGATCGCCGCAGGCTAATGGGCAAGTCGAAAGAGTTAATAGAAGCATAGGACCCATGATCGCTAAATTGACTGATCCAGACAAGGGATTGTTCTGGGATACAGAAACAGTTGAACACGCACTTAATAATACGATTCAAAGATCAGTTAGTCAGCACCCAAGTCAAGTCTTATTCGGAGTGTCTCAAAAGAAAAAGTTATAGATAGCTTAAAAGAGAAATTAGAAGAGTTAAATAAAGATAGAGAAAGTAGGAATTTAGAAGTAATTAGAGAAAAAGCTACTCAGAGCATCGGGAAGCTGCAAGAATACAATAAGTTACGCACAGACCTTAAGAGAAAGATTGCTAAAGAATACCAGACGGACGATTTAGTAATGATCAAAAACCTCGATTCTCATGTAGGCGTATCCAAAAAACTAATTCCAAAATTCAAAGGCCCTTACAGAGTGACAAAAGTTCTTCGTAATGATAGGTATGTCTTGGAGGATGTTGAAGGTTTTCAACAGTCGAGGCTTCCTTAAAAGGGAGTTTGGGCAGTAGCAAATATACGACCATGGATTAATAATGCAAATAGTTAAGAGAGGAGTTAAGAGGAGCTCTCTGGTCAGGATGGCCGAATTGTAGCAAGCAGACACACACACACACACACACACACATACATATCCCTAAGCATCTGTTCTACATTAAGTTAGGTCACACTATTATTAAACGCATACATACATCCCTGTTACTCTTAAGAAACACTATGCTTGTCTCACTCCCTCGTACTGTATACCCCCAACTCTTGTAACATAGGCTAAGCCTGTACAAATCTGCACAATAAAGATCACTTTTGCTGCGACCGCCTAAGAAGAAACACCTAGAAAGTGCCGTCTACAAAGTTATGGGCTTTAAAAGATGGATAGAAGGCCCATTTCAGTAAGCCTTCGCAAAATTAAAATCAATGACATAAAAACAGTAATATTTTGTACTACCTTTAAAGCTATATATTTTAAATACAGATTAGAAAAAAATCATACCACAAGCCCAAAGAGGTATGCCATATCAAAGTCCGAGTTCATTTGACCAAGTTATGGGCTTTTAAAAATGGAAATAAGGCCTATTTCAGTACACCTTAGCAAAATTAAAATCAATGACATAAAAACGGTCATATTTTGTACTACCTTTAACGTTACATATTTTAATGCAGATAACAACATAATCATTCCACAAGCCCATAAAGGTATGCCATATCGAAATCCGAGTTCATTTGACCAAGTTATGGGCTTTAAAAGATGGAAAGAAGGCCCATTTCATTAAACCTTCGCAAAATTAAAATCAATGACATAAAAACAGTAATATTTTGTACTACCTTTAAAGCTATATATTTTAAATACAGATTAGAAAAAAATCATACCACAAGCCCAAAGAGGTATGCCAAATCAAAGTCCGAATTCATTTGACTAAGTTATGGGCTTTTAAAAATGGAAATAAGGCCTATTTCAGTACACCTTAGCAAAATTAAAATCAATGACATAAAAACGGTCATATTTTGTACTACCTTTAACGTTACATATTTTAATGCAGATAACAACATAATCATTCCACAAGCCCATAAAGGTATGCCATATCGAAATCCGAGTTCATTTGACCAAGTTATGGGCTTTAAAAGATGGAAAAAAGGCCCATTTCATTAAACCTTCGCAAAATTAAAATCAATGACATAAAAACAGTAATATTTTATACTACCTTTAAAGCTATATATTTTAATACAGATTGGAAAAAAATCATACCACAAGCCCAAAGAGGTATGCCATATCAAAGTCCGAGTTCATTTGACCAAGATATGGGCTTTTTAAAGTTAAAAGAAGGCCCATTTCAGTAAACCTTCGCAAAATTGAAATCAATGACATAAAAACGGTAATATTTTGTACTACCTTTAAAGCTAAATCTTTTAAAGCAGATAGCAACGTAATTATTCCACAAGTCCATAAAGGTATGCCATATCGAAATCCGAGTTCATTTGACCAAGATTTGGGCTTTTAAAAATGGAAAGAAGGCCCATTTCAGTAAACCTTCGCAACATCAAAATCAATGACATAATAACGGTCATATTTTGAACTACCATTAAAGTTAAATATTTAAGTGCGGATAACAGTATAATCATTCCACAAGCACATAAAGGTACGCCATATCGAAATCCGAGTGCTTTTGACCAAGTTATGGGCTTTTAAATATGGAAAGAAGGCCTATTTCAGTAAACCTTCGCAAAATTAAAATCAATGACATACAAACAGTCATATTTTTTATTTGCTTTAAAGTTATATATTTAAATGCAGATAACAACATAATCATTCCACAAGTTATTTAAAGTTATATATTTTAATGCAGATAACAACATTATCATTCCACAAGCCCATAGAGGTATGCCATATCGAAATCCGAGTCCTTTTGACAAAGTTATGGGCTTTTAAAGTTGAAAAGAAGGCCCATTTCTGTAAACCCTCACAAAATAAAAATCAATGATATAAAAACGGTCATATTTTTTTAATACCCTTAAAGTTATATATCTTACTGCAGATAACAACATAAGAATTCCACAAGCCCAAAGAGGTATGCCATATCAAAGTCCGAGTTCATTTGACCAAGTTATGGTCTTTTAAAAATGGAAATAAGGCCTATTTCAGTACACCCTAGCAAAATTAAAATCAATGACATAAAAACGGTTACATTTTGTACTACCTTTAAAGCTTTTTTTTTTAAATACAGATTAGAAAAAAATCATACCACAAGCCCAAAGAGGTATGCCATATCAAAGTCCGAGTTCATTTGACCAAGTAATGGGCTTTTAAAAATGGAAATAGGGCCTATTTCAGTACACCTTAGCAAAATTAAAATCAATAACATAAAAACGGTCATATTTTTTACTACCTTTAACGTTACATATTTTAATGCAGATAACAACATAATCATTCCACAAGCCCATAAAGGTATGCCATATAGAAATCCGAGTTCATTTGACCAAGATATGGGCTTTTAAAAATGGAAAGAAGGCCCATTTCAGTAAACCTTCGCAAAATTAAAATCAATGACATAAAAATGGTAATATTTTGCACTACCTTTAAAGCTATATATTTTAAATACAGCTTAGAAAAAAAGCATACCACAAGCCCAAAGAGGTATGCCATATCAAAGTCCAAGTTCATTTGACCAAGATATGGGCTTTTTAAAATTAAAAGAAGGCCCATTTCAGTAAACCTTAGCAAAATTAAAATCTACCTTACTACCTTTAAAGTTATATATTTTAAAGCAGATAACAACATAATCATTCCACAAGCATATAAAGGTATGCCATATCGAAATGCGAGTCCTTTTGACAAAGTTATGTGATTTTAAAGATTGAAAGAAGGCCTATTTCAGTAAACCTTCGCAAAATTAAAATCAATGACATAAAACGGTCATATTTTTATTAGCTTTAAAGTTATATATTTTAATGCAGATAACAACATAATCATTCCACAAGTTATTTAAAGTTATATATTTTAATGCAGATAACAACATAATCAATTCACAAGCCCATAAAGGTATGCCATATCGAAATCCGAGTTCATTTGACCAAGTTATGGGCTTATAAAAATGGAAAGAAGGCCCATTTCAGTAAACCTTCGCAAAATAAAAATCAATGACATAAAAATGGTCATATTTTTTACTTCCTTTAAAGTTATATATTTTAATGCAGATAACAACATTTCAGTAAACCTTCGTAAAATTAAAACCAATGATATAAAAACGGTCATATGTTTTATTACCTTTAAAGCTATATATTTTAAAGCAGATAACAACATAATCATTCCATAAGCCCATAAAGGTATGCCATATCGAAATCCGAGTTCATTTGACCAAGTTATGTGCTTTTAAAAATGGAGAGAAGTCCCATTTCTGTAAACCATCGCCAAATTTACATCAATGACATTAAAACGGCAATATTTTTTACTACCTTTAAAGTTTACTGTTTAAGTGCGGATAACAGTATACTCTTTCCACAAGCATATAAAGGTATGCCATATCGAAATCCGAGTCCTTTTGACAAAGTTATGTGGTTTTAAAGATGGAAAGAAGGCTCATTTCTGTAAACCTTCGCAAAATTAAAATCAATGACATAAAACGGTCATATTTTGTACTACCTTTAACGTTACATATTTTAATGCAGATAACAACATAATCATTCCACAAGCGCATAAAGGTATGCCATATCGAAATCCGAGTTCATTTGACCAAGTTATGGGCTTTAAAAGATTGAAAGAAGGCCCATTTCATTAAACCTTCGCAAAATTAAAATCATTGACATAAAAACAGTAATATTTTGTACTACCTTTAAAGCTATATATTTTAAATACAGATTAGAAAAAAATCATACCACAAGCCCAAAGAGGTATGCCATATCAAAGTCCGAGTTGATTTGTCCAAGTTATGGGCTTTTAAAAATGGAAATAAGGCCTATTTCAGTACAGCTTAGCAAAATTAAAATCAATGACATAAAAACGGTCATATTTTGTACTACCTTTAACGTTACATATTTTAATGCACATAACAACATAATCATTCCACAAGCCCATAAAGGTATGCCATTCCGAAATCCGAGTTCATTTGACCAAGTTATGGGCTTTAAAAGATGGAAAGAAGGCCCATTTCATTAAACCTTCGCAAAATTAAAATCAATGACATAAAAACAGTAATATTTTGTACTACCTTTAAAGCTATATATTTAAAATACAGTTTAGAAAAAAATCATACCACAAGCCCAAAGAGGTATGCCATATCAAAGTCCGAGTTCATTTGACCAAGTTATGGGCTTTTAAAAATGGAAATAAGGCCTATTTCAGTACACCTTAGCAAAATTAAAATCAATGACATAAAAACGGTCATATTTTGTACTACCTTTAACGTTACATATTTTAATACACATAACAACATAATCATTCCACAAGCCCATAAAGGTATGCCATATCGAAATCCGAGTTCATTTGACCAAGTTATGGGCTTTTAAAGATGGAAAGAAGGCCCATTTCAGTAAACCTTCGCAAAATTAAAATCAATGACATAAAAACAGTAATATTTTGTACTACGTTTAAAGCTATATATTTTAATACAGATTAGAAAAAAGTCATACCACAAGCCCAAAGAGGTATGCCATATCAAAGTCCGAGTTCATTTGACCAAGTTATGGGCTTTTAAAAATGGAAATAAGGCCTACACCTTAGCAAAATTAAAATCAATGACATAAAAACGGTCATATTTTGTACTACCTTTAAAGCTTTATTTTTTAAGTACAGATTAGACAAAAATCATACCACAAGCCCAAAGAGGTATGCAATATCAAAGTCCGAGATCATTTGACAAAGTTATGGGCTTTTAAAAATTTGAATAAGGCCTATTTCAGTACACCTTAGCAAAATCAAAATCAAAGACATAAAAACGGTCATATTTTGTACTACCTTTAAGGTTATATATTTTTATACAGATTAGAACAAAATCACTCCACAAGCCCAAAAAGGTATGCCATATCGAAATCCGAGTTCATTTGACCATCCGAGTTATGGGCTTTTAAAAATGGAACGAAGGCCCATTTCAGTAAACCTTCGCAATATTAAAATCAATGACATATTTTGTACTACCTTAAAAGTTATATATTTTAAATACAGATTAGAAAAAAATCATACCACAAGCCCAAAGAGGTATGCCATATCAAAGTCCGAGTTCATTTGACCAAGTTATGGGCTTTTAAAAATGGAAATAAGGCCTACACCTTAGCAAAATGAAAATCAATGACATAAAAACGGTCATATTTTGTACTACCTTTAAAGCTTTATTTTTTAAATACAGATTAGAAAAAAATCATACCACAAGCCCAAAGAGGTATGCAATATCAAAGTCCGAGATCATTTGACAAAGTTATGGGCTTTTAAAAATGGAAATAAGGCCTATTTCAGTACACCTTAGCAAAATTAAAATCAAAGACATAAAAACGGTCATATTTTTTACTACCTTTAACGTTACATATTTTAATGCAGATAACAACATAATAATTCCACAAGCCCATAAAGGTGTGCCATATCGAAATCCGAGTTCATTTGACCAAGATATGGGCTTTTAAAAATGGAAAGAAGGCCCATTTCAGTAAACCTTCGCAAAATTAAAATCAATGACATAAAAATGGTAATATTTTGTACCACCTTTAAAGCTATATATTTTAATACAGCTTAGAAAAAAAGCATACCACAAGCCCAAAGAGGTATGCCATATAAAAGTCCGAGTTCATTTGACCAAGATATGGGCTTTTTAAAATTAAAAGAAGGCCCATTTCAGTAAACCTTAGCAAAATTAAAATCTACCTTACTACCTTTAAAGTTATATATTTTAAAGCAGATAACAACATTATCATTCCACAAGCATATAAAAGTATGCCATATCGAAATCCGAGTCCTTTTGACAAAGTTATGTGGTTTTAAAGATGGAAAGAAGGCCTATTTCAGTAAACCTTCGCAAAATTAAAATCAATGACATAAAACGGTCATATTTTTAATTAGCTTTAAAATTATATATTTTAATGCAGATAACAACATAATCAATCCACAAGCCCATAAAAGTATGCCATATCGAAATCCGAGTTCATTTGACCAAGTTATGGGCTTATAAAAATGGAAAGAAGGCCTATTTCAGTAAACCTTCGCAAAATAAAAATCAATGACATAAAAACGGTCATATTTTTTAATTCCTTTAAAGTTATATATTTTAATGCAGATAACAACATAATCATTCCACAAGTCCATAGAGATATTCCATATCGAAATCCGAGTTTATTTGACCAAGTTATGGGTTTTTAAAGATGGAAAGAAGGCCTATTTCAGTAAACCTTCGCAAAATTAAAATCAATGACATAAAAACGGTAATATTTTGTACTACCTTTAAAGTTATATATTTTAATGCAGATAACAACATAATCATTTCACAAGCCCAAAAAGGTATGCGAGATCGAAATCCGAGTTCATATGACCAAGTTATGGGCTTTTTAAGGTGGAAAGAAGCCCCATTTCAGTAAACCTTCGCAAAATAAAAATCAATGACATAAAAACGGTCATATTTTGTAATACCTTTAACGTTACATATTTTAATGCAGATAACAACATAATAATTCCACAAGCCCATAAAGGTGTGCCATATCGAAATCCGAGTTCATTTGACCAAGATATGGGCTTTAAAAAATGGAAAGAAGCCCGATTTCAGTAAACCTTCGCAAAATTAAAACCAATGATATAAAAACGGTCATATGTTTTATTACCTTTAAAGCTATATATTTTAAAGCAGATAACAACATAATCATTCCACAAGCCCATAAAGGTATGCCATATCGAAATCCGAGTCCTTTTGACAACGTTATGTGGTTTTAAAGATGGAAAGAAGGCTCATTTCTGTAAACCTTCGCAAAATTAAAATCAATGACATAAAAACGGTTATATTTTGTACTACCTTTAAAGCTATATATTTAAAAACAGATTAGAAAAAAATCATACCACAAGACCAAAGAGGTATGCCATATCGAGTACATTTCACCAAGTTATGGGCTTTTAAAAATGGAAATAAGGCCTATTTCAGTACACCTTAGCAAAATTAAAATCAATGACATAAAAACGGTCATATTTTGTACTACCTTTAACGTTACATATTTTAATGCAGATAACAAAATAATCAATCCACAAGCCCATAAAGGTATGCCATATCGAAATTCGAGTTCATTTGACCAAGTTATGGGCTTTAAAAGATGGAAAGAAGGCCCATTTCAGTAAACCTTCGCAAAATTAAAATCAATGACATAACAACAGTAATATTTTGTACTACCTTTAAAGCTATATATTTTAATACAGATTAGAAAAAAAATTATACCACAAGCCCAAAGAGGTATGCCATATCAAAGTCCAAGTTCATTTGACCAAGATACGGGCTTTTTAAAATTAAAAGAAGGCCCATTTCAGTAAACCTTTGCAAAATTAAAATCTACCTTACTACCTTTAAAGTTATATATTTTAAAGCAGATAACAACATAATCATTCCACAAGCATATAATGGTATGCCATATTGAAAGCCGAGTCCTTTTGACAAAGTTATGTGGTTTTAAAGATGGTTCTGTAAACCTTCGCAACGTTAAAATCAATGGCATGAAACGGCCATATTTTTAACTACCTTTAAAGTTTAATGTTTAAGTGCGGATAACAGTATAATCATTCCACAAGCACATAAAGGTATGGTCATTTGACCAAATTATGGGCTATTAAAGATGGAAAGAAGGCCCATTTCAGTAAACCTTCGCAAAATTGAAATCAATGACATAAAAACGGTCATATTTTGTACTACCTTTAAAGTTATATATTTTAATTCAGATAACAACATAATCATTCCACAAGCACATAAAGGTATGGCATATCGAAATCCGAGTCCTTTTGACCAAGTTATGGGCTTTTAAAGATGGAAAGAAGGCCCATTTCAGTAAACCTTCGCAAAATTAAAATCTATGACTACAAACGGTCATATTTTTTATTTGCTTTAAAGTTATACATTTTTATGCAGATAACAACATAATCATTCCACAAGTTATTTAAAGTTATATATTTGAATGCAGATAACAACATTATCATTCCACAAGCCCATAGAGGTATGCCATAACGAAATCCGAGTCCTTTTGACAAAGTTATGGGCTTTTAAAGTTGAAAAGAATTCCCATTTCTGTAAACCCTCACAAAATAAAAATCAATGATATAAAAACGGTCATATTTTTTACTACCTGTAAAGTTATATATCTTAATGCAGATAACAACATAAGAATTCCACAAGCCCAAAAAGGTATGCCATATCAAATTCCAGTTTATTTGACCAAGTTTTGTGCTTTAAAAGATGGAAAGCAGGCCCATTTCAGTAAACCTTCGCAAAATTAAAATCAATGACATAAAAGCGGTTATATTTTGTACTACCTTTAAAGCTATATATTTTAAGTACAGATTAGAAAAAAATCATACCACAAGCCCAAAGAGGTATGCCATATCAAAGTCCGAGTTCATTTGACCAAGTTATGGGCTTTTAAAAATGGAAATAAGGCCTATTTCAGTACACCTTAGCAAAATTAAAATCAATGACATAAAAACGGTCATATTTTCTACTACCTTTAACGTTACATATTTTAATGCAGATAACAACATAATCATTCCACAAGCCCATAAAGGTATGCCATATCCAAATCCGAGTTCATTTGACCAAGATATGGGCTTTTTAAAATTAAAAGAAGGCCCATTTCAGTAAACCTTAGCAAAATTAAAATCCACCTTTTTACCCTTAAAGTTATATATTTAAAAGCAGATAACAACATAATCATTCCACAAGCATATAAAGGTATGCCATATCGAAATCCGAGTCCTTTTGACAAAGTTATGTGGTTTTAAAGATGGAAAGAAGGATCATTTCTGTAAACCTTCGCAACATTAAAATCAATGGCATGAAACGGTCATATTTTTTACTACCTTTAAAGTTTAATGTTTAAGTGCGGATAACAGTATAATCATTCCACAAGCACATAAAGGTATGGTCATTTGACCAAGTTATGGGCTATTAAAGATGGAAAGTAGGCCCATTTCAGTAAACCTTCGCAAAATCAAAATCAATGACATAATAACGGTCATATTTTGAACTACCTTTAAAGTTAAATGTTTAAGTGCGGATAACAGTATAATCATTCCACAAGCACATAAAGGTATGCCATATTGAAATCCGAGTCCTTTTGACCAAGTTATGGGCTTTTAAAGATGGAAAGAAGTCCCATTTCAGTAAACCTTCGCAAAATTAAAATCAATGACATTCAAACGGTCATATTTTTTATTTGCTTTAAAGTTATATATTTTAATGCAGATAACAACATAATCATTCCACAAGTTATTTAAAGTTATATATTTTAATGCAGATAACAACATTATCATTCCACAAGCCCATAGATGTATGCCATATCGAAATCCGAGTCCTTTTGACCAAGTTTCCCATTTCTGTAAACCCTCACAAAATAAAAATCAAGGATATAAAAACGGTCATATTTTTTACTGCCTTTGAAGTTATATATCTTAATGCAGATAACAACATAAGAATTCCAAAAGCCCAAAAAGGTATGCCATATCAGTAGGTAGTTAATACGGGAGCTGGCTCACTAGGTAATAAATCATGTCAAAAAAGGAGGTGGGGGTGACCCTAATTAGTCACGCATGGTTGCACACAGGTGTTCTAATGACCTAATTAGCATAATTAAGTCAAAAAGGGGGTGTTGCTGACCCTAGTTAGATGAGCATGGTTGCACACAGGTCACTTAATGAGGTTAGAAAGTGGTGTGTAGGAGTGTGAGAGAGTGGTGTTTTGATATGTCTTGTTTTGTCTTGTCTTTTTCTCAAGCTAAAGGTGCGTGTGTGATAGGGGTGTTTTGTCATGCGTGGGATTTTGTGGAGTGCAATGGTTGCACACAGGTCACTATGTTGCTTCTAACTTGGGTTAGAACGCGTTATGCGTGGGCGTTTTGTTGAGTCAATTAGGGTTGTAGGTGACACCTGGCTTGCGTGTGTGATAGGGGTCTTTTGTCATGCGTAGGATTTTGTGGAGTGCAATGGTTGCACACAGATCACTATGTTGCTTCTAACTTGGGTTAGAAGGCGTTATGCGTGGGCGTTTTGTTGAGTCAATTAGGGTTGTAGGTGATACCTGGCTACGGTCTTGTGGTCAAAAGGTGTTGGTTTGAGGGATATTAGACCGCATACTTTTGTGGTGTGAAACAAGCGTGAGTTCGGTAACCTCCCCCTCTTTAGCGAGCATTAGATGGGAAAGTGAGCGTGGGAGTGTAACAAAAACGTTGTTTTGTTATGCGTGGGCGTTTTGTTGATTCAATTAGGGTTGTAGGTGACACCTGTTAGTGTAACCTGCCTACGGTCTTGTGGTCAAAATGGTGACTGTGGTGGTGGTTCCTAACAGAACAAAACCAAATGAGATCGTTTGTTTAGTCAAATACGTTTTTCTTTAATCATATTTGAAAATTTTTTCTCATGCGCTTACATGAGAGAGAAAACGGTTACCTTCTAAGTTTTCAAAAAATGTATGTGTTAAGGAGAAATGTGGAAAGTAGTTCAGTTTTAGAAAACTATTCGTTTTACAAGGGGTGTTTTGTCATGCGTATGAATTTGTAAAACTATATTTAGGCGGAGGAGGAGGAGGAAGGGAAGTTGTTTTGTTATGCGTGGGCGTTTTGTTGATTCAATTAGGGTTGTAGGTGACACCTGGCTACGGTCTTGTGGTCAAAAGGTGTTGGTTTGAGGGATATTAGACCGCATACTTTTGTGGTGTGAAACAAGCGTGAGTTTGGTAACCTCTCCCCTCTTTAGCGAGCATTAGATGGGAAAGTGAGCGTAGGAGTGTAAGAGGGATGGTGGTGGTGGCGGTGCTTGTGGTGGTGGTTCCTAACAGAATATACACATTTATACACAAAAACAAATGAGATCGTTTGTTTAGTCAAATACGTTTTTCTTTAATCATATTTGAAAATTTTTTCTCATGCGTTTATAGAAAGAGAAAACGGTTACCTTCTAAGTTTTCAAAAAATGTATTTGTTAAGGAGAAATGTGGAAAGTAGTTCAGTTTTAGAAAACTATTCGTTTTACAAGGGGTGTTTTGTCATGCGTATGAATTTGTAAAACTATATTTAGGCGGAGGAGGAGGAGGAGGAAGGGAAGTTGTTTTTCTATGCGTGGGCGTTTTGTTGATTCAATTAGGGTTGTAGGTGACACCTGTTAGTGTAACCTGGCTACGGTCTTGTGGTCAAAAGGTGTTGGTTTGAGGGATATTAGACCGCATACTTTTGTGGTGTGAAACAAGCGTGAGTTCGGTAACCTCTCCCCTCTTTAGCGAGCATTAGATGGGAAAGTGAGCGTAGGAGTGTAAGAGGGATGGTGGTGGTGGCGGTGCTTGTGGTGGTGGTTCCTAACAGAATATACACATTTATACACAAAAACAAATGAGATCGTTTGTTTAGTCAAATACGTTTTTATTTCTATATATTCGTGTTAAATTAGTTTACATTGCGTCTTTTAAATAAATGAATGTATCTTTCCATCAATTTTAAGGCGTCTTCTTCTCTCTTTTCAACATGCATACACCTGCAAGTGTCAGGTCCAACTTTACAATCATCATATGCCCATGCACAGGATGATAGGTGTTCTCCATACTTCGAATGAATTAGTGGGGTGGATTCTACATCTTTAAAAAATGTATGAAGATCTCACTTCCATGCTCCCTTAAGAACTCTTCAATTTTTGAGGAAATCATTTTTTCTTTCAACGTAATAGTCTGAATGTTTATCTTAAACTAAAGTTTGGTAGAGATAACTCGTTGTATTATACTTAGAAAACAGATGTTAAAAAATGCAACAGCTGATGATAGACCCACCCTCGAAAACAAATTCAAAACAATAGAAAATTTTTTTTTTGGTTTTCTCTTTATTTAAAAATTTCAATATATGATGAAATTAATTTTCTAACTCTATATTGTTGAATTACAAAATGAAAACAAGCACAAGTTTCTATATTATCATTAGAAAATGTACATAAATTTAAATGTTCTCCAAATGTTGTTTTTATAAACTCCTTTACGTCAGTACCCATGAACATGTTCCTTGTCTCCAGTAGTAATTTCAAGTCCTCTTTTGAAATCATATTTCCAAATGTATTAATAAAAAAATTAATTTTATTTATTAAAGATGAATAAGTCGGTATATTAAGATTGTTATTAGAATCAGTCATTTCGTAAACTTATTTTCCCGACTCTCAAAATGTGAATGAATTGTTTAAAAGGTGTTTAGGAGTTTTCGTTTGTGTAAAAGTTTAAGATTTTATGAGCATTGTTCAGAAAGCAGACACCATCCCGAGCATGTAATGAACAATATGGAAAGTGCTTTCCATCCATTATTTTTAGAGAGGGACAACCAATTTCATCAATGTTAATTACATTATCAATTTTTAAAAATTTTTGTAGGAATAACCTTTTTTGATATCCCTTACAAATTATTTCCTGTTTTCTAATTATTTCTCTTAAATACATTTGTGTTTCTTTGAAAAAGTATACTCCATCATTCCAATAAATTTTGTGATGTTTTTTTGTTAGCCAAGTAGCTGTTTTTCTACATTTCTTATTCAATTCAATAAAATCATGTGGAGAGTGTATGATAAAATTAGAATTCAAGATTGTCTCGTTTTTGAATACGACTCCAATTTCCTTTAGAATAAATTTATTGTTGTTCCCAAGAAATCCTTGAACATCAATTGCAACAATATCTTCACTCATGATTGATTTATTAATTGTTAGACAATCCGCTGAACTAGACCATTCAACGGGTTATATTCAACTAAACGATCATGTATGAGCACGCAATATACTTGAACATTTTCGATAGCGGGCTTGGTAAGTTCAATTGAAATCCTAACATCTATGGGTCCCGATTTAACCATTTCATTTTGATATGATAAGTCAATTACAATAATAGGAGCTTTAGTTTTAAAGTCTGTAGGTGATAGTAAAGGAGATTCACTTCGGTTATAGTAGCTAGATTGAAACTTGCAGTACATATCATACAGGTGAGCAAATCGATCTTTTTCAAAGTCCAAGTTTAAGTCATCGTAGGGATAAGTTTCAGAGTTTAAGTAGACCTTTAGATTTCTTAAATTGTTTGTAATCAGATGGTGGTTATCTTTAAATCCAATTAAAGCAAATCGTGGACGTTCTCGGTTAGCAGCTAATTTAACATTCCAAACATGATTTGTTCCATTACTTAGTTTAGGATTAATGTATGTATCCCAACTACGGAATGCAATCGGTAGATTGGTTCCAATTTTTATAATATCATACATTTTAATTTTCGTTGAATCGCTGGGTGTTATATGAGGAATTTTCCATGTAATATTAGTCATATTGAGATGATATTTTCCGACTAATTGTGCATTCTCAAATTTATCTTGCTCAAGTACATCATTAAAATTTTTTGATATTAATAGTACTAGTTCATGTTTACAATTTAATAATACTTTTTTGAAATCTTCAGCAAATCCAAGTAGGTTTTTAAGGGGTATTGAAAAGTTGAAGTGGGGGGTTAAATTGAAAACGGGTCCTCCACTCCATCCAGAATTGTAAAGTCTCTTGCTTTCAAATTGATTTAAAGAAACAAAGTTTTTTATTGTAGAAGTAATACCACTAAATCTTGTTCTATCTATTTCAACACCATTGATTTCATAGCGTATTTCATCTAAAAAGTATGCCATACAACTATTTCTCATTCTCGCAATAACATTTTGAGTTTCTACCGCTCCCCCTTCCTTAATTAGGGTAATATCTCCTTGAAAATTTAGAAGACTCTCATGGGGGAGTACATATAAATCTTGATTTTGGATTGTCTCATCATTTGGTTTAAATGATTGTTGATAGGGTTGATAGCTGTGATATTCCTTCTTTGATATACTTTCATCAGAGAAAGGTTTTTCCCGTACTGCCAATATTTCATTCAACCCCATGACTTTAGTTAAACTCGCACTTTGAAGCCCAATGATTTAAGAATTAACTTATTTTTTAATGTAAGTGTGTGTCTTTTTAGTTTCGATCCTCTTCCTATAACTTTATGTTTTAAAGTGTCCTGATGATGGTAGGTATCACCTCTTTTATTGTATATAATCATTGTATTAATCTTAAGTGTAAACGAATTGTATAGTTTTCACCGCGTAAATTTATTAATTCACCGTTCTGATCAGTTATGTGAATAGAGAGTGTACTTATTTCTCTAGTGTTGACTGGTAAGTAAATAAGATTGTGTGGTGTGATATTCATTTTATAGCCTGGTGGAACATTAATTCCAAATTCGTATAATGAATGATCTTGTCTACTATCAATATATGACCCGCTTATAATATTACATACTAAGCGTATTGTGTTTATTTTTAAAATGTTGACAGGTTGATCAGATATATATGTTTTTTTCAAGTCGGGGTAAATTATTTTTTTATTGAAACCAAGCAATTGTCCAATGGAGTTGTTTCTATTAAAATAAATAGGTTCCTTGGTAGTTGTAATATGAACTTGAAGTGTGTTATTATTACTCTCCATTTGAAATGTTTTCTCAAGATCATAATCTTTTAGTTTATTTTTTAGAAAATCATAAATATCATTGAGTTCATATGACCCGATTGGAAGTTGAATTACTTTATCACCAATATGAAATAGATTATTATTTATATCAACATTGGGTATAGAGTTGTACATATGAAAGTCAATGAGTGCACACTCATATTCACCATTTGTCAGTTCAATGGGTGGGAAATAAGAAATGTTTGTAATGGGTTCATTACCATTTAATGTAAGAGTGAATGATCTACTCATTTTGGGGTCTAATAATGTACTGTGAAAATATAGCTTACAGAATGAAACTTATATTCTCAAATAATTATAAATTCATTAAAACCCTTCCTGTAAATTCCCTTTTCCATATCGTTATCTTTACTTATTATGAGGAATCCGTATTTATCACTCCAACACTTTTGACAAATTTTCATAAATGAATCATAGGACATATCAGTATTTACATGATCACGATATATATGACGCATATTTAAATCATCTTGTTTAAACATTATAATCATATTCGCGTTATCACGTATTAGATGTTTTGGAATATGAGTATATGTTTGGCATAGGTAAAAAGAATCTATATTTTTATGACGCCCCATACAGAAATATGAACGAATGTTGTTTTGTTTTTCACAAGCAACATCATCAAAAATCATAATAGAGTTTTTTTAGCCTTAGCGGGTGGTAAAACTTCATCATTTTGTGAGAACGTATAATATCCCATTCCCTTTATCGGTTTAATTAGTTTCTCTAAATACTCATACTTTGGTTGATATAAACTCTTTGAGAATACATTATATTCTCAAATTTTAGCCCGTTTGGACTTTCAATAAGGCTGAGCATAACATTTGTTTTTCCACAGTTTGAGGGACCGACAACCAATGCTCTTATTGTATTGGGTAATAAAGAACTATGTCGTGGAACTGAATTTGTTAATGAATGATCACCACCCTCGATATTTCTAACACAGATTTCTTGTTTTTGACGTATTAAACGCATATTCACGTGTGTAATGTACTTCATTCGATGAGAAATGCTCTTTGATTAAGCATTATATAAAATGGGTAAAAGTTTTTATAATTGTTGCAGTCAGAGTTCAAACTTGAAACGAGGTAGTGGTATTATCAACAAAATAATTAACACACTTCCATTTGAAGTACATATTCCTGGTTATAATTTTTGTGGACCTGGAACAAAGCTAAACAAAGGTTGGAGCGCGGTGATCGTGGGATAAATCAATTGGATGAAGCTTGTAGAGTACATGATATTGCATATTCACAATATAAGGATCTAGCTGATCGACATAAGGCTGACGCAGTACTAATAAATAAAGCGTGGGAACGTGTTGGTTCAAAAGATAGTAGTATTGCAGAGAAAACAGCAGCATACTTGATTACAAATATTATGAAAACAAAAAAGAAATTCGGAATGGGTGTGAAAAAGGAAACAAAGAGAAAGTGTAAGAAAAGGAAATCAAAGGTAAAGAGTTTTTCAAATGTTATCCAAACAGGAATGCGGGCATTGAAAACTCAGAAGCCACTAGATCTAATGAGTGCGATTAAGGTTGCACGTAAAGCAGTCAATAAATCAATTGGTAGAAATAAAAAAAAAAATTAAGATTCCTCGTATTATTAATGTACCGAAAATTGGTGGTTTTTTACCTATTGTACCCATTTTGACTGCACTAAGTGCATTAGGTAGTCTCGCCTCTGGTAGTGCAGCTATTGCTAAAACTATTAATAATGCAAATATGGGGAAAAAACAATTAGAAGAGAGTAAGCAACATAATAAGAAAATGGAAAGTATTAAGGTGGGTGAAGGTATGTTTCTTAAACCTTATAGAAAAGGTTATGGATTATATCTTAATCCATTTAGAGGAAATCCAAAAAACTAATTACTAAGCTACCTAAAAAACCTCTTTCAAATTTCGAAATTTTGAATTTTGCTCAAAAGTACATTCCACATTTCCGAGGTGTGTTTATGAGAGACTCACTCCCCAAATCTCCTTGGAGAGAAGAGTCAGGAATTATAAACCTAGATGATAGTTCATCAAATGGTACACATTGGGTAGCTTATAACAAAAATAAAAAAAGTATACATTACTTTGATAGTTTTGGAAATTTACAACCCCCAAAAGAAATTGTGAAATACTTGGGGAATAACATTAACTATAACTATGAGAGAAAACAAGACTTTAATAGTACCAACTGTGGACACCTGTCCCTCCAATTCTTACTCTCTCTATCCCACCCTAACTTTTACACTATGATCAAGTAATTTCTCTATGATTCTTGAAACCCACCCTATTTACATGCTATTCACTGCTATGATTGGTCGATGCTAAATCAAGAATGAGAGAGAACAGGGAGGGTTAGTTTACCTCAAGGTATAAAAACTCGATCAAAGTTATTCTAACACACATTTAAAAACCACCTGCAAACAGTCTCAACCTAAAAGTTTCAAGCTAAAACGTTCTCAGCCTAAAGTTTCAACCTAAAAAATCTTGCAATCATCAAAATCAACAACAATAAGAACAACATAAAAAACAGTTAAAACAGTAAGACAACAACAACAATTAAAACAGATACAACTGCTAAAACAGCTGAAAACAACAACAAAACAGCTACATCTGCTAAAAACAACTAAAATTAACAACAAAAACAGCTACAACTGCTAAAAACAGGTAAATTAACAACAAAAACAGCTACAACTGCTAAAAAACAACTAAAATCAACAACAAAAACAGGTAAAAGCAACCAAAAACAACGAAAACAACTACAAATGGTCAATCCGGGAATGATGAAAGTACTCAAGGATTTAATGGTAACGCACCAAAACCTCTCTTAACAAAGACGAAGATGGAATCGGAGGTGTGCTACCCTATTCGACGTGCTCAACGTAAGAAAACCAGCTTTGGGATGGCCCTCACTCTTGAACTTGAAGAGTATATGCTGTACTTGCCGGAACGATACTCAACTTTAGAGGATTCAACAATTGATTATATAAAAGATAATCTTTTTGTATTATTAAAAAGAAGGATAACAATCTCTATTTAGAATTAAATAAAGCTTAAAATGTTTTATTTTTAATATTATTAATGTATCTATTTTGATAAATAAAAATAAAATAAAAATAAAGTTTTATAAAACTCAAACTCAAACCCTTTGTTATAAATATTTAAATTATAGTACATTTTTCCCAGTAGCACATGAGTATCAGAGAAAACGACAACAATGAAGCGTAAACTTTTAGAACAGTTGACGAAAAGTAGAAATTCATTAAAAAGAAAATTTGATGAATTGAAACAAATAAAAAATGAGAACGTATCAAATTTGGAGGAAACTTTTAAACCTATTACAGAACCTTTACATGAATTACTCACTGAAAATAAAAAATTGAATAAAAAGGAATATATTAATGATACACATGATATTAAGACTAAGTTCAAGAAAGAGAAAATAAGAGTACCTAAAAGTAAAAAAGAAAAAAGGGAACACGAGAGAGTAATCGAAAGTGATAGTGAGAGTGATGCTTATGTTGATGCTTTTTCACGACAGTCTCTTATAGATGAATCTGATGTTTCACAACAGTCTCTTATAGATGAATCCGATGTTTCACAACAGCCTCACACAGATGATTTAAATGAAAGTGTATATGAAGATACCGGGGTGAAGTACAATCTCAACATTAATCAGTTAAAGCAAGAAAAGATTTAGACAATAGTTATGGACCAAGAGAAGAAAATAATATTTTAATGTTGGGTAATACAACACTTAAAATTAAAAAAAATTTGATGGAATTAGGAAGTGGAAATTTATGGACTCTATCACCAGGTCTATACTCTTTAATTTTTCATAATAGTCCTAAGGATTATACTAAGAATGATTTAGAATCATATAAAAACATTTTAATTGAAACAAGTGCTCACAAAAGAAACTATCAACCAGATGGTCAAGTAAAGGGGAATCGTTCTAAAAAATATTCTTCAATTATTAAACCATTAATATCATCTTCAGTAAATGAAGAACATACTGGTTCTGGTATATGAGACTACAAAAAATACCACCAAACTATGTATATTGGGATAATGTTAATGAACTTGTTGAAAGATTGCAACTCTTAATGGCATCGAGAGCTGCTGGTAATAATAACCATACTAATGAAATTCTTTCAATAATAGAAGAATTGCGGGAAGCAAAAATAATATATTAATAAAATAGAAAACATTTTCTCATTTTGTTTAATAGTAAAATGTCTATTGACAAGTTTGGTCACTTTTCAAATGATAGAGATTTTTCCTTGCTTTTCAAAAGGGAAGTTGAGAGTCTTACAGGTATATATATAGACACTGATGGTCACATAAATGTTCAGAAAAAAAGAATTAAAAACTCTTCAAAACCAATAAATGGAAATGATTTGGCTATTAAATTGTATGTTGATGATAAAATTAATGAAGCGAAATCACATCAAATGGAAACTATAACTAAATCATTTCAACTACGAAATAAAAGAGTATCAGAGCTGGAAAGTAAAGTAATAAAAATGATAACTCAAATGGAGTATATACATAATTCAATAAAAGAGTTTGTTGATAAATTGGAAAATTTTAACAAATTCATAAACCAACATTTAAAAAAACCTCCACCAATCATTCGTTCTGATCAGACACAAATAGATGGAATAATACTTCGGAAAAGTCCATTTGCACATCGTGTAAACGAAGAAGAAGTTTTAACAATTAATGTGGATCATACATAAATATACCACTCTTTCATTATTTATTTTATAATTAAAATGTCAGTTGATAAGTTTGGTTGTTTTTTAAATGAGAAAGAGTACTCAAGAGATATAACAAAAGGTCTAGAAAAATTTCAAAGTATACTTAATGATTATGATGGACATTTAAATGTTCAGAGGAAACGATTTAAAAATTCCCTACCCCCATTCATGAAAATGATATTGCAACAAAGATTTATATTGATGATGAAATAAGTAAAGTAGTACAGAATACATCTAATGAAATTTCTAAGCAACCGCAGAAACAACAAATCTTTAGATTAAGACCTCGAATCAATAATATTGAGGGAAAAGTGAGTGAAATTTCTAAAAAATTGGAATTTCTCATGAAAACTTTTAATAAGGTAGTGGAGGATATAAATGAAATAGAAAGTAACATTTTCAATTATATAATTGCACCAACCTCAGTTTTAAAAGGTGAAACTGAATCTTTAGAGAAGAAACCATTTATACCAGATAAAATAAAGCTATGAGTAAACGAGATATTGTAAATGAGTTACATCGCCCATCATTCAAGAATTTCCCAAGACGTAGAGTTATAGTAAAGGGTATTAATGATTTATGGCAGGCTGATTTGGTTGAAATGGGGGCATATGCATCATCAAATAAGGGGTATAGGTATTTGTTAACAGTAATAGATACATTTTCTAAATATGGATGGGGTGAAGCAATAAAATCAAAAAATGCAGATGAAGTTACAAAAGCAATGGAAAAAATAATGAAATCTGGTCGTGGAGTACCAAAGAATTTACAAACAGATAATGGAAATGAATTCTATAATAAACAATTTAGAGAATTGATGAAAAGATATGAAATTAATCATTACTCAACATTTAGTACTCTTAAAGCATCTATTGTGGAACGTTTTAATAGAACAATAAAAGAACTTATGTGGCGTGAGTTTAGTTTTAATGGAAAATATACTTGGCTTCAAATATACAAAGAGTTGATTAATAATTATAATAACAGGAAGCATAGAACGATTAAAATGAAGCCTATTGACGTCAATGCTAAAAATGAAAAACAGATTTTGATGAGATCATACAATCATCTAAAAATATTTACAAATGGGGACTTTAAAGAGGGGGATCATGTACGAATAAGTAAATATAAACATGTCTTTGAAAAAGGCTATACCCCAAACTGGACAACGGAAATTTTTCGAATTCGGAAAGTACAAATACATCCCCCACCACATATTTACTTGAGGACTTGAAGGGTGATCCAGTACAAGGTGGTTTCTATAAACAAGAAATTAAAAAAACAAAATTCCCTAATACTTATCTTGTTGAAAAGATTGTGAAACAAAAAGGTGATTATGTGCTTGTGCGTTGGCTAGGCTTTTCAAAATCAGAAGATAGTTGGATTCATAAAAACGAAATTCTATAAAGAACAAGTGGAAGCATAGAACAATTAAAATGTAGGCATTGACGTCAATGCGTGAAAATAAATTATGTTTCTTCTTCACAAGCACGCAATTCCTATTTATAAACGGAACGGAACTTGATTATGAGCTTGTGCGTTGGCTAGACTAAAAGAGTATATACAGATAAGAATTTTGGGTGGAACTTGATTATGTGCTTGTGCGTTGGGTAGGCCTTTCAAAATCAGAAGATAGTTGATTCATAAAAACGAAATTCTATAAAGAACAATAAAAATGTAGACATTGACGTCAATGCGTGAAATAAATTATGTTTCTTCACAATCACGCAATTCCTATTTATAAAGTGTGAAGAAAGCATGTACAGATAAGAATTGAACAGAACGTTACATATTTATATATACAAATCTGGAGGGTATAAAGGCGGAAGAATTTCAAAAAGTGTTCAGTTTCCATCTATTCGTTCACGCAACTCAATTTCGGATCGTTTGCTTATTCATTCATCGTTCGTTTGTTCGATTGTCAAAAAAAAACAAAATCAAAATTAAAATGACGGTTTTTATAATATTTTTTGTGATACTTTCCTCTTTAATCGATGGTGAAAATGGTACCACTCCCAATGAAATGACTTTAATTGAAAACCCATCGACTTCCAATAATTCGATTGGGTTATTTATCAATGTTCCAAAACTAAAAAAATCATTAAAATTGACTTAAAATTTGAGATCCTAGAGGACAGTCATATTTTTATGGATCTCATAAACAAGACAAGTGATGAAAGTGAGATACCAAACTTAAAAAGTGAACTCGATACAAAATATTTAATGCTATTAATGGTAGCATTAATGAAAAAGACTTAACAACAAGTACAAGTGCAAGTACAGTTGAAGAAGAAGAAATATCTACATCAACATCTACTACAACTACATCTACCTCAACTACAACAAGTGCAACTACACCTACAATGAGAAGGGGAATTCTGGAGGAGGAGAAGGAAGAAACAACAACTACAACAGCAGCAACTACATTAAAAAAAGAACTTCTGGAAGAAGATACAACAAAAACAGCTACATCAACAACTACAACCCCAACCAATCTTTTTGATTTTAATAGCGAAAATGAAAGTGTTGATCACATAGAAAATAAGAACATAGGAGAAGAAAATCAGAAAAAATTGATATGGGTATAATTGATAGTGAGAGAGAATTTGAAAACGTAAGTCGAGCACCAACATTTAGTAATACGTCACAAGAATTAGTGTTGGGGATCAGTGATAGTGATACAGAATTTGAAAGTGTAAGTCGGGTTCCAATAAAAAGGAACACTACTCATAAATTAAAAAGCACTGAAAACATACACAACTCTCAAATCGAATTCACAAAGAGAGGTATAATGAGAATTTTAAGCAAAAATTAGTTGAAAATGAAAGGAGAATAGGAGGGCATATGGATTTGGGAAGAAGGGGTCTAAACAGATTCTTTACCATCCAATACAAAACTGCTACAGTAGGAGTTAAATGTCATTACAATAATATATATAGAAGAACACATTCTAGGCGAAGTTTAAGTAAATCTAAGCGTATGAATTTAAAATATTTATCTAATCGCCACCGCCACCAAAATCTAAACGCAATACTAATACCCCCTTAGCAACTTTAAGAATAAATTGTTTTGAATTTGCAGAAGTTTTATCCCAAACAGTAATTAATGCAGAGAGACGAAAAGATAGGATTGTCTATGAAAAAATATCAAAGGATGCTGATCTTCTCTCCAAACAAGAGAGTAAAAGAGAAGAGATAGAAGAAGAAGAAACAGGTTATCTTAGTGATGGTCCACAAATCCAAGAAATTGAAATAGAGGAAGCAGAAAGAATTAATGGAATATATTTAAGAAAGAGAAATTTAGCAGCTCAAATGATGGTTGAATATTTAAATAAAAAAGAAAGTCAGATTAGCACAGATAAAATATAATTAACGATATTAACGATTTCAAAATAACTAATAGTGATATTATACATAATTGATTGAGTAGGGAAATATGTTTGTTTTACAGAATATAAAAATAGAAGATGAAAATAATAATTCGAGTAAATTAAAAAAAGGTGAGTTTAATATATATATTATATATAAAATATATATATAATATTATATATATATAAATATATAATATATATATATAATTTCAGAACTCCAAAACATAATAAAAAAGTTGAAAATAATATTCGGATGGAGCTCAAAAAGGTTGGTTAAATACATATAAAATAATATTTGTATATAATATATATAGTAAAATATTTATATTTCAGAACTCCAAAACATTAATAAAAAGAGGATGGCAAATTTTTCATAATTTGTATGGTGATGACGATGATGATGATGATGACCATGATACAATCCTTTATGATGATGAAAATCCGGAACCATGTATTCCAAGATCATCTAGTGAGGATGAAACTATTCTTGTTGAGGGTGGTATAGATAACTATGTTCAAACTATACCGTTTAATTTAGATGAAGATAATGATAAATACATTAAATCAATTCCTTTAAGTAATGATGACAATAAAGTATATAGATTACAGGGTGGTATAGATAACTATAAACAAACTGTACCACTAAATATAGAAGAAAGTAAACAAATTGAATGTAATTCAAAGAAAATATTGTAATTCTTCTGTTAAATTCAAATTTTCATGTTCTGTTAATTCTCATAAATTTTAACATTACCCTGTAAGTAAAAGCGATGTTTGTTCTGTTAAATAAAAATTTTATAATAATAATATTGTGAATTGTAATATTTGGTTTATACATTACCTTACATTTTACCCTTTAAATAAAAAAGCGTTGTTTGTTCTGTCTTATTTACAATTATAGAGTACATTTATTCATTTTTTTTACAATTTAGTAAACTTAATTCTATTCTGTACAAAACATTTCAAATTCACATTCATATATATTTTTTGAAATTTTTCTATTCATTCTCTTGATAATTATTTCTATTAGAACAATTCTCTATTTCTTTTATTCTTTGTTCATAAACATAAATATTTGAATCCATTTCATTAAGTTTATTTTCTAATCTTTTTTCATCTATTTTATAATGGCCATATTGTAGTGTATTAATTTTATTGTCTTGTATAAGAACCTTTGTGTCTTTATGACTGAGAACTACTTTTTTACATTTAATTGTTGATAAAAGATGATTTTTAGATCTAATCATTGACATAGAGCCTACCACTTCCTCTTCCGAAAACAAACATTTTTTAAAACTATTAAAATTAATTGATCTATTGCACTTCTTTTAACACCCTTTGATTTTTTCACTGTTTTTTCAGAGCTGTCATTACTATTAGATGTTTAAAGGCATACATTTTTGATCTCAAACCAACAAATTCAGTCATAGGTCTTCCATTGAGTTCATCTTTAAAAAACCCAACCTTTTTTATTAGCTTTAGGAAAATTATAGAGATTAAGTAATTCATCAGAATAATCTGATGTATCAAACTTCATCTCAACATCATTCTGAATATCTTTATAAAAATCTTCAGTGTTAATGGTATATATAAAAGAATCTGTATCCATATAATTTAATTGAACATTTTCATTGTATTTAGGTTTGATATAATTATAATGAAAATCATACATTTTCCATTTCGATAAATCTAATACAGCAAAACCTAAATATAAAGGTTTGTTGTACAACACATTTAATCTTTTCATTTGAAAGGCAAAGAAGTTTTCTGAAAACTGTTTGACACTATGGAAGTTTGACTTTGAAATAAGAGATCTACCACAATGCCTTTTTGGACCAGAAGAATCGGATGGTGAAGCACTTTCCCATTCAGTAATTAATTTAATATTAACGCGCTTATCGACATTTCCATCGTTTTACCGTAGACAGCATTATTTAAAGCTTAAAAAAATCTTTTTCAAATGTATTTTTTGCATTAGTTCTATGGAATGTATTCAAATCAATATATGTTTTTAGCCAAGGTTTCTGAAAGAAGCGAAGACCTCTATGAATTTTTGTTAGAATTAATCCATTTTCTATACACTGTTGAAGATTTTTATAATGAATTATATATTTTTCTTTATCCCTTAAATCAGCAATTAATTTTTTATTTTGTCTGACTTTGTTGGTAACTGATTATTACAACAAAATGGAAGCTCATTATGTTTATCGTGCAATTTTAAAGGATATTTTAAATCTACCTCAAAAATGTATCCATATTCACTATCATCTGCAATCTCAGCAATGTTATACTATCAAGTTCCCCCCTTGAAATCCATTCAAAACCTCCATATGATAAAGATTGTGACATAGCCCAACCATATAAATTATTTGCATCCAAATAAATCAAATATGATGATTTTTGAGTACTATCAAAATTCTCAACATATTTATATTTGCTTTAGCATATCTACATGTACATTGAACTAAGCCACCACGAATACCACTTTGAATAAATTTATACTGATCTATATCAGTTAATAAATCTAATTCAATTTAAGTACATTTTAACATAGCTTCCCATGATAATCCTGGTGTAGTAAAAAAATGTGCTGGATCAAGTGAATAAATTTTACTACAAAGTCTTCGAAAGTTTTCAAAGACATCAGACATTAATAAAACATCTGTTTTTAAATATAATTCTAAATAATCTTTAAGATTATTACAAGAAAACTCATTCCATACCTTTGTGCGTGAGTATAATTTTCAACTGAACATTCATTTTCGGTTAAGGAACTATAGAAAGCTTCTCTAGGAGGTAATTTACTTTCTTTTAATTTCTCAACTGAATCTAAATATTCATATGGAAATACACCCTTTCGTCGCATTAAGTTGAAATGATTTTCATTAGGGAAAAATGATCTTGTTATACACATTTGTTCACTATCTAGATTTGAAGCTAATGTATCTAAAGCAGAAGGCATAAATCGAAACGAGTCTAGAAAACGGATTTCAAAGTTATCACCATTACTTAAAGTTATAATTTTTGAAATTGATATATATTGTTCCTTATTTAATGGAATTACCTTTATTTCACCAGGTATGACTGCCAAATCTTTAATAAATAGATGGCAATCATACCTGGTGAAATTGTGGAAGAAAACAGGAATAAATTTTGGAACTGTATATTTTAAATTACACTCATTATGTGCTGCCCCCCTAAATTTTCCTGTGAAGTGACAGTGATCCCTAACTCTATCCAATAAAAGAGAGTGTTGCATATATGACAATTATTAGATTTTTGGAAATCATCTTCTTCAACATCTGACATTATTAAAGAAACAGATTTTGAAATATAGTTTTCATATATAAAACTTAAATTTTCTATTAGTGATAACAGGAAATTCATTCCCGAGTTAAATACAGTTTCTAAGACAAACTTATCTAAACTGTTATCATGTGCACACTTTATATAGTATGCATATGAAACAGGTCTATGTATATTTATAATATTTAAATTTAATGTTTCGTTTTTATTAATTGGTTGAAGGATGGATTCAAAGTCAGCGTAAACTGTGAATGGGACCATCACTTCCTTTTGAACATTTGTATACCGTAAAGTGGCATCCTTCATGTTGGGTAAACGCGAGACTTTTTTCCCACAGACTTCTGAATGCCGTTGGCAGCATCTTCACTCAATGAGTAATTTAAGCAAATTTGACAGAACCATTTTTTTGATTTGTCTCTCGAAACTTGAGAGGAAACCAAACTAAAAAAAGATAAACACAAGAAAAAAAAATTTTTTTTAAGTATGAAAGCAAATAAATATTATGAAATTTAAAAACAAAAACAGGTAAAAATATAATAATGATAAAATGATAAACAACTTACTTTGAGAGATTTTTAATCCAAGTATAGTGTGCTTTACATCCTTCCTCCAGTATCAACATATTTATATAATTTCTCCTCACTTCAGGGGAGTAAAATATGGGCCCGAATATAACTCCATCGTCGAATCCAAAAAGTGTAATATTATGCTTTATTTATTTCCATAAATTTCGATATATCCGCAGGCTTTAGTGGAAATTGCAATCCAGTGAAATTGAGTGTGATCCCATTGACTTGAATTATTGACTTCATCATTTATATTCACTTTATAGCTTGGCATCTGTTCGCATTCTTATTAGTTTACTTATGCTGCGATTAAGCTCCATTTAAAACAATATTCATCATCTGTGTTTTTTACATTTATAATTGCTTTTTCCTTCTAAACAAGAGGGTAGTTTTATATATGAGATCCTCTTAAGGGTGAATATTGATTAATATTCATCTCCAATCGAGTGAGATGAAGCAAAGTCCATCCACTATCCCTTTCTTGGAATTCTTCCATCCTCGCCAAAATTTTTTCCATGTGCTCCTTATATTCATTTTCAATGTTCGAATAGGCACTAATTATTGTCATCTTACTTTGAAATGACTTTATTTCAATACATTCCTTTTCTTCCTTCAAAAGTCCGTACTCTCCAAAAAGTTCAAAAATTTATTTTCACCGATGCATAACTTTCCAACAATGGATACAATGAGGTAGAAAAGCTTCTCCTGCTTCCTCCATAAATTGTGTTGGATAAATTACATCATTGTTGGTGTTTTCATATAAGTAGTGAACAATCATTCCTTGAAATCCAGAACTGATTTTTTTATCCTTGAATCCACTGGTTCAACAACATTCTTCTTGTGTGGCTCCGTTCGCAGATGATGAGCCCACGAAATGTTACCCGATAGGGTAATGTTGCACTTTCCACAATACTTATTCATTTTTTTTGTTTTGATTTTTTCTTTTTTGGAAGTATTGTATTGTTACTTGTACTTTTCACTTTGTTATACTTTACTTTTACTGTAAAGTATTTATTGTTTATCAATTTGATAAGTTTACACAACACAAATCTGGGTAGTTCAGAGTTCACACAACTTTACTTTACACTTGGTAAAGTATTTTAATTTATCAATTTGATAATCTCGCACAAATCGAATTCGGATGGAACGTAAGTTAACACAACTTTACTTTAGCTTTGAATTACCGGAGGTCACACGACGATTCTAGATGGTTCGCTCAACTCAAATAGTTTTCTAAAACTGAACTACTTTCCACATTTCTCCTTAACACATACATTTTTTGAATACTTAGAAGGTAACCGTTTTCCTTCTTATAAGCGCATGAGAATAAATTTTCAAATATGATTAAAGAAAACTATTTGACTAAACAAACGATCTCATTTGTTTTTGTGTATAAATGTGTATATTCTGTTAGGAACCACCACCACAAGCACCGCCACCACCACCATCCCTCTTACACTCCTACGCTACTTTCCCATCTAATGCTCGCTAAAGAGGGAGAGGTTACCGAACTCACGCTTGTTTCACACAACAAAAGTATGCGGTCTAATATCTCTCAAACCAACACCAACGCCCACGCAATAACGCCTTCTAACCCAAGTTAGAAGCAACATAGTGACCTGTGTGCAACCATTGCACTCCACAAAATCCTACGCATGACAAGACTTCTCCTATCACACACGCAAGCCAGGTGTCACCTACAACCCTAATTGACTCAACAAAACGCCCACGCATAACGCGTTCTAACCCAAGTTAGAAGCAACATAGTGACCTGTGTGCAACCATTGCACTCCACAAAATCCCACCATGACAAAACACCCCTATCACACACGCACCCCTTAGCGTGAGAAAAAGACAAGACAAAACAAGACATATCAAAACACCACTCTCTCACACTCCTACACACCACTTTCTAACCTCATTAAGTGACCTGTGTGCAACCATGCTCATCTAACTAATTATGCTAATTAGGTCATTAGAACACCTGTGTGCAACCATGCGTGACTAATTAGGGTCACCCCCACCTCCTTTTTTGACATGATTTATTACCTAGTGAGCCAGCTCCCGTATTAATCTACTACTTAGGAGTGTGTTTTTAATAAATTTATTGAACTCTTTATTTACAATGTACATCTGGTTTTCCTGATTCATGATGGTTGTTGAGGTTTTTGGACTTGGTACAGTTGTTACAAGTTGTATTTTGATGTACGAGTATAGTTTCTGGTTTAGTAGTTGCTCAGTACTTTTTTCGTAATTGCTTACTAGTTGTTTTAGCTGGTTAATAGCTGTTATTAAGATGGTTACTATCTGTTTAGTAGCTGTTAACTAGTTATTACTATTTGTTATAAGCTGGTCACCAGCTGTTATGAGCTGTTAAGAATGATCAAAAATTCTTGTCCTCTAGACGACGTTCAATGTGAACTAAAAACTTAGACTGTGAATTTGAACGCGTACGGGTCCACTTTTTATAGTATACAGAGTTCACACATACACGTACCCATACACTAATTTTCAACCCCCCAAAAGTAAATTAACCATTTAAATATACCGGTTTTGACTCCACATCTTCTACGAAAGTAAGTAGAAAAGCGAGGCACAGGTGTCCACAGTTGTATGTATAAAAGTCTTGAACTCTATCGTAATTGTATTGTATTCTGTATCCCAAGTTCTTCACAACTTCTCTAGGTGGGTGAAGATTTACAAAACTATTGAAATAATGTATATTATATTTATTTTTGTTATATGCAATCCAATGTGTACCACTTGATCGTGAAACTACGTCCTTGATCTGCTATAATTCGAGTGGGTAAGCCAAATAGGGACACGGCTGATTTCACGGCAGTAGTAGGGAAAGACGGGTTCTGAAACAATTAGCATATTAATGGCCCCCGGAACCCCCCCCCCCTCATTAACATATGCGGGTTCTAGGACAATTAGCATCATTCTATAAATTAACTGATTTTAATGGGCTTTGAAGTCATAAAAATGTCACGATCATGTCCATAAAGAGTATACTTAATTGTCCCCATCCCCATGTGACAATATTGATCATGTATCCTTCCCCTCATTATGTGCAAATAATAGTCAGGTGAAAAACGTGTACATGAGAAAGGTCGCACAACTATAGTATCCAATGATTGTTATCTTAGAGGAACATATCCGATCATGTTGGGGAAAGGTGTGATCACGTACCCTTTTGCCTCATTATCACAGGTGTTGCTGTGCACGTGTGAAAGGTCGCACACCCAAAGTGTTCACAGATGGTTATCTAAGAGGAACGTCCGATCATGTTGGGGAATAATGTTTCCTATGATTGTAAAACTAATTTAGAAATCAAAAGAACCCCAATAAAATAAATCTCACAAGCTAATGATTCTCAGATGTGGAATATTTTCAAATACACATTTTTGTTTCCGCCCCAGAAAGTTTAACTGGTAAATTGTCGAAGATTCTCTCCTTTCCACAAATGGGTCATAAACATGGCTACCCGAACATGCGCACCTGTCAATTACCTGACCGCAATAAAAGGGACACATGCACAACCCAGAAGGCGCACGATCATTGACAAGATCATGGGCCTCACGTCAACGACCTCACAACTGACTGCTAGCTCTAATACGTTCCCGTAATAGGGATTGAAATCACGACCGCGCAACAACTCGCAAGTAGCCGACATATCTCAGTCAAGGAAATATTTTCCATTCTCCGTACCTGTAATTTTAACTCGAAATAAAAAGTCAGAAGTTTATTTTGTAGTATGATAATACATTATTCATTTATTTTGGTATTGCGAACATTTTTATTATATATTGAAATTAATTTTCTGCTTTGTTTCCGGCGATTTGAATAGAAGAAGCAGGCGCACGTTTCCGACGTCATTTCTGGAATACAAAATGTAAAGTGTACACCATAATTCGTAGTTTTGAGATCATGTCCACCTCGATTCATGAACATAGTTTTTGTGTTTAGAAGGTATTGAAAATGCTGACCAATTATCTCTCCTTTAAATTGTTCAATAAATTGGTCAATTTCCTCATGAAATTTCATTTTGTTAATTTTGTTTTCTTGTAGGTCCTTACACATTTAGTCTCAACTATAAGAAGATGTGTACAAATTATTTTATTGTTTTGGAGCTACTTTTAAAAAATGTCAAAATAATGTATGCATTGTTTAGAGCACAAACCCCGCTCTTAAGGTGTGTTTCACAATAGGGAAACCGGTTTCCTTTAAACCTGTTTTATGACGGACAGCCCATTTCCTCGATATTAATGAGCTGACGACTCGCAAAAAACGTCTGTAGAAATCGTTTCTTTTCCACACCTTTAAAAATAATTTGATTTCCGCTTGTAATTGTCCTTAGATACTTTCGAGCTTGTGGATACCTGTTTTCTCCATCGATGCAAAAATTTTGTGATTCGTTAACCAAATTGCAGTCTTTCGATTTAGCAAAGTAAAATCATATGGAGGCTCTATTAAAAAACTATTATTCAAGTTTGGATCTTTTTCGAATACAATTCCAATTTCCTTTAGAATAAAATTATTATTATTATCAAAGAAACCTTGAACATCAATCGAAACACTATCTTTCAATATTTTTCTAATGTTAAACAACTCGTTGTACTAGTCCGTTTAATGAGTTATATTCAACTAATCGGTCATGTATGAGGAGACAGTTAGCTTGGGTATTTTCATGACTTGGTGTCTTCAGTTCTATTGAAATTCTCACATCAATAGGTCAACCACAATAATAGGGGCCTCAATTTAAATTCATTTGGGGTCAAAAATGGTTGTGACTCACGATTATAGTAACTAAATTGAAATCTTGTATTGTTTTTCGCGGTTAGCCGACAATTTCACATTCCAGCTGTGTTGACTTCCATACCCCAATTTGGGGTTTACATATGAATCCCAACTCCGGAATGCGATTGGTAGGCTTACACCACTTTTAATAATATCGTACATCTTAGTTTTTGCAAAATCGTTCGGAGTTACATGAGGATTTTCCAGGTTATATTTGTCATTTTCAACTTAAAAGTTTGTTCATTTCTGGTTTGTTTAAACACATCACCAAGATTCTTAGTTAGCATCAACACTAGTTCGTGTTTACAATTTAACAAAACTTTTTTATACCCTCAGCAAATCCCAATAAATTTTTTTATGGTACAGAAAAGTTAAAGTGGGGTCCCTTAGATATTTCGTCTCCACTGCTCCATCCGGAATTTAATAGATTTTGACTTTGAAGATTATCCAGAGATTTATAATTTATTAGGGTTGTAGTCATACCGACAAATCGTGTTTTATCAATCTCACATCCATTTATTTCGTACTTAATTTCATCCAAAAAGTATACAATTATTTTTAAAAAAAGTGGTAACATTATCAGTTGTAGGTCCATTCGGTGAATCTTTTCTAATAATTCCTTGAAAATTAAGGTAACTTTCGTGAGGAAGCACATACAAGTTTTGATATTGAAAAATAATTTAAATTTTATCGTTTGTTTTAAATGTTTGATTATACGATGAATAAGTATGAAACTCTTTCTTCTAAATACTCTCATCTGAGTAAACCTTTTCTCGAACATTTAAAATTTCGATCATTGTTTTCCTTTCCACCTTTTATATTATACTCGAAGCTTCAAGCCTAACGACTTTAAAAATAGTTTATTTTTCAAAGTAAGTGAGCTTCTTTTTACCGTTGAACCTCTTTCTATAGCTTTAAAATTAGTAATGCTTGGCTGAGGACTTAAGCTACGTCTTTTATTATAAATAATCATTCTATTAACCGAATATGCCTGCGAATCGAAACGTTTTCACCAAGTAAATTCACCAAATCGTATAGATAGTTTGCTTATTTCGTCACAGTTGATTGGTAAATAAATTAGGTTATGTCCTGTCACTGTCATTTTATACCCAGGTATTATCTACATATGAACCGCTGATTATATTACATTCCAAACGAATTGTATTAATGTGTAATATGTTCACGGTCTGATCTGGTCGATAGGTTTTTGTAGGATGTGGTTCTAGTACTTTTTGATGGAAACCAAACAGTTGTCGAACCGATCTTTCCTTATTAAAGTAAACTGACTCTCGCATGGTAGTTATTTCAACTTGAAGTGTATTATTATTACTTGGAATTTTAAATGTATTTTCAAGGTTATAGTCTTTTAGTTTATTGTAAATGAAATCGGTGATATCATTCAATTCATATGATTTGGAATTGTAATAACCTTGTCACCGATGTGGAAGGGGGTATTTTTTCATCAATATTTGGAATCGAATTATACATATCGATAATCGAAATCGATAAGA